>KZ875396.1:17482-29267 GCA_003456935.1 Machilis hrabei
TTTTTACCCAGGGCTAGGAGCCGGCCCCGGGATTTGAACCCGTGACCTCCCGATCAGGAGGCGATCACTCTAGCCACTAGGCCAACCTATAGGTCTAGGAAAAGAAGTTCTTACCGTATAGCTACCAGACGTTAATATTTCGTTGAGATCTACCCCTCAAGCTTTGTCAGAATGGAACCGTCAAGACCTCGTTGTTGTTATCACAGAAGTCATCTTTGAAGAAACGGTCACTATTATGAATTTATTGTCATTATTATCCCTATTGCAAACTCCACATTTTACATACGTTTTATACGGGATATTTTAAAGGCTAAAAGACGACGAATACACTTCCCACACTTTAAAACTTTTAAAAACTGATTTGACAGTGTCTCTCGAATAACGAAGTAATGATCAAGAAAAAAATATTTTTTTTTTTAGTTTTAAAGTGTGTATTCGTCGATAATAGTGACAATGAGTTCATAATGGTGACAGTTTCTTCAACGATGACTTCTGTACTAACAACAACGGAGTCTTGACGGTTCCATTCTGACTAAGCTTGAGGGGTACACCTCGGCGAAATATTAACGTCCGGTATACTTCTTTTCCTATTCCATTTAACATTATATATATAACTTACGTTAGTTGAAGACTGATTACCGTTACGTGTAATCATTATTTGGTTGGTGTTATTAATCTCGACGCGGTTCATCGTCAAGGCCAGCAAGTATTTCACGTGTTTATGTTACAACGTGCTGGGTGACGTAAGAAAATACTATCCTGTGCAGTCGTCCTGAGCTAAGTCATTGTCTACCCATGTTTGTCACGGTTGGATAATAATCTGACAGCATGTATGAAAGTGCGAGACAGAGGAAGTATGAATAAACCGATAATGTCATCAGATAAGGATTTGTCTCATTAACAGTTACCATGCAAGTAGTCATGTTCCTGTATATAACTCTACGGATATATACATGTTTATCCATTTGTTATTAGTCCGCCATTTCTCACAAAGATTGTTGTGTGTAGAAAGAACAGGAAACAAAACGTCATTAGTTTAGACCAATTATCTTGTCAACTTTAAACAGAATGATAGTACTGTACATATGGCCAGAGGAAAAATACAGGGATTACAAAACGGCAACAACAATGCTATATTTTTATCTCCATTATTTATTCAGCGAATTAAGACGCGTGTTCACACGTTCCAAAACCATCAAGACTGACAGCATGAAATTACATATTAAACTGATTAACATGTGTTGCGTTATATAATCTCAGTTTGTGGTTGTTCACTTTTAATAATTACTATGCAAATTAAAAATTAAAATAGGCACATAGCTACTGCCAACGTGAATAATGGCGTAAAAAGTTCAATGTCTTCATATGGTCAATAAAAATTAAACAATATCATCTAATATGCATGTTGCATTTTTTTATTATTTTAAGCCTAGCTTGCATGAAAATCATCTCAGTACGTAATGCAGTTGGTGTATGTGTGTTAATCGCAAAGGGTTGCAAACATCTTCAATATTTGAATGAGGGTATTAGCACTCCCAGTCTCGCAGCTGGGCAACTTGGCAAACAACGACAATGACCCAGCTGTAAACACGAGTGGACCATCTGTAATGCTCCAAAAAGAAAAAGAAGGCAATGTTTACAACTGTTTGGGTCATTGGCTTTAATGTAATACGTGACGTCAGATGCGTTAGTAGTCTTNTTGTTATCTGGTGCCCTCTCGCCGTTTGATTAGTCGATTCAAACTAAAAAAAAAAATACAAGTAGGCCTACATATTCTTATATTGCCCCATATATCAAATGTTTTAAACACTAAACTGCTAAAGTCGATTGTATACTGTTGTCACCCTCAAGTTCTAAAATAAAATGTTCTCTTTATAGCCTAGTTCCTATTTAAAAGAATCGTTATTGGTCGTAGGGAGAAATATCCCTTACACAGGGGTATTTTCTTACATCTTTTTCGGATCAAGTGCATCTGTCATGGTGAAAGAAAATTGGTTTACCGTAGATACGGGCCTTGAAGACCGTATCGTATCTCTTATGGCCCAAAAGATATCCATGGAACGTAAAACAATGTCATCATCACAGTAGATGAGCCATTGAATTTTGTAGTTTAGTTGGCCGTTCCTGGACATGGAGGATACACATTACACATAATATCAAAAGACGTCTACATTACAAAGCTAGTAATTACTCAGTTTTAAATAACACTAAGTTTACAAACGTTGTTGCTTTTCGTGGTGTCTCGAATTAAGTATTCGAGTTAAGGAGTTTACGTCCTGTAAGAAATGGTACTCTTTTGCCGCGACACCAGTAAATTTCGCTCCAGGCTTTTTGTGTGTGTGTGCGTGAGATAGATATATTTTGTTATTTTATTTTGATAGCTAGATCTAAGTTGAGCTTACTATTAGTTTACTTTCTATGGTTTAGTATGACTGCATTTACAAGTAACGTGTTATGCTTGTAAAAGCCAGCGTCATTTATTAGTCAAGTCTTCAAAGCGATGCGAGTGATTTCTGGAACGCTGCCCACATTCTCGCTGCTATAGTCGTGAGCGAGAATTTATCGCCCCAGCATTTAGCTAGAAGTCGAGAGTGTCAGCGTTATAACAGAAAATGTGAAATATACGGCGGATGTTCATCTAGCATCTGTTCTTCCTCCTATCAAATTGCCCGTATACTTTGTGATATATGTAATCACGGCGCTCTATCAGCCTGCGCCGTTTATTCTGAAAAGAGTTACATAATGATGATAGTAAGGTAGTAATGTGTTTGTATGTGGCATGATGTACACAATGGCACAAACTGTCGACATAAATACACAGACTGTGTATAAAAGAATCATACATTACGAGTGAACTCTGTGTATACGTCGATTTTTTCTGAAAGGAGTTATATCAGTATTCCTTCACGTAAACGCCTTTGGTTACATGCAACAACAAAATGCCGGACTAATATAGAGCACAAAAAATTAAAACACGTTTTACGACTGCGATTGCTTAGTGTTTTTATTAGTATAAGATGAGGAACATGTATATTTAATGACTGTACACAGGATGTCCCAAAAGACGGTAGAAACACTGTGTCCGAAGACTGACAGAAACGGGATCAACAGAACCATAACTTGAATAGACAGACTCCAGCTGTGCTGCTCAACCTTAAAGATTGATTTTCGTATTAACTTTACTTAAAACTGAACGGTTGCTATATTAAAACCAAACTGACTCAAAAGTATCAGCTTTGAAAAATTCGGGTTTGCGAAATTAGTAGCTCAGATTGTTAAAAATAATTTTAGTAATGAGCCAATATGAGCGGGTCATAGTGAGGTGTAACGCACATATCTCTTGTTTTGAGTAAATGGAAATTATATATTAAAAAATACAATTACGAGTTAATCAAGTTATAACTCATGTATGGCACAAACTACTTGATTTGCAAAACTGGTCGTCTAGATAGATCACTCTAGCCGTTGAATACACTGGTCTGCTCTGATCCCACCGTTTGTCTATTCTGAGCTAGCAAGACGGCCAGACGTGAGACACCAGGGTGATCAATGCGATTTGTACTGAACTGATGGAATAGGTTTCTTGTAGAGAGTTTTTATTTAGTTTGACCTATCATAGGTCGAAATGTGTCGGTGATGTAATTTCAATTGTTTATGTATTCCAAATGCAGTAGTTGAAAAGTCAGTAAGAACAGCAAGTCGATAAAATGTATGTTATCTGTGAGGTTTACCCATGTGCTGTGTCACGTTGATCAGATTAGCCAGTGAAATGAACAGATGTGGAGCCCATGCAGACACTGATGTTTCATCCAAAATTCTTCTCCTATTAAATACGCTACTTAATAGAGAATTTAGGAAAGTTAAAACGATTTTTTTAGTAGTTACGCGTAATTATTAATTGATAAAATAATATTTAACCACGCATATTTATTACAACTTTGCAATACATATCTGGGCATACATTTGTGTNTGACAAGATAGATTATTTTTTATAACAGTTGCTTATACTGTAGCAACATGCTTATTTCACTTTTACAAACTCACCAAATAAATTGCATCCAAATACATTGTTTTGTGGTTCAGACAGCATTTACATACTATGTCACTTAATGAGTAAGCATTTTTTAATTGACCATTTTGTACATTTTTGCAGATCGATGAAGGGGCTGCAATTGAAAATGCCTCCAATCCGTCACATCAAGACAGTGGGGTGGGTCCGGACAGTGGACACAACGACGAATCTAGTGAACACGACGTCAACGAAGTAGATGACCCAACCAGGTATACTTCATATCATGGTTCCTCATAGCGTAAGGATAATATTAGTTTTAAAGCTGCCATTTATTGAGAGAAACTTTCTGTTCTTGTATGAGAAGTTCTAAACCACTTTGGGTGAAATAATTTAAATGAAATTGCTTTTTTAAAATACTTCGTCCACTACTATGATACGTGAATTAAAGCCAAAAGGTAAAAAAAAAAAATACGCAAGATGANCACGACAGTACAAAACAAATGTTTGCAATCTATGATAAATTTAAGAAATTCACAGACAACTTGGACAATTTCGCTAACGTAAATAATTCGGCGTTTTTTTTAAATCGCCCAATAATAAAAATACAATGTTTTTCTGAGACCTAAAAAAAGTTTTAAAAAATGTTCTTATGGACAATCTCAAGGTGATATGTACAAACTCCGTTTCTAAAGGAGTTATAGAGTATTAAAAATAATTAAAACATGTCACTATTATTCAACTGAAAAGGGACAGGGAACTAGATGTCATAATTTAAAATGTTTATTTTGGAGGCCATTGCTCATAATAGACATTGCTCATTACGACACTGGTCATGGTAACGAGGTTGTAACGTGTTATGTTTTTTATAGGTACAGTTCCATACATGACTTACACAATCTTGCTCTCGAAGAGTTTATATTTGTATTAACTACACACAGTGGCTTATGAAGACTTCTGTACTAGCAAAAGAAAGGATATTTAACAACCTCGTTAACAGACCTGGGGTTGTAATCACTGTTCCCCCTTTATCATACACCCATTCCAAAGAGAGCTAGAACTCCTTAAATCACCAGCATAAACCGTATTCACTAACAGATAGTGCACCATCGCAGATAGTGCGAATCTCAATTTTTAAAGGTCTGTTGCTGAGAAAATATTTACACATTTTTAATGTATATACTTGAAAAATGTGAAAAAATAAATTATTATAAAGATTAATACAGGGAATTGTAGTGCCTGCAAAAAACAAGTGTTTATTGTTGGTTGTATTAGTGAGTGCAAATAACACACACCTAATGATATTTGCACAGAAATAAGATATATTTTTTTGATAAATATAATATGTCAACTTCATATTGACTTCAGTATGATTGGACTATTTTGTAATGGATTAAAGTGTCTGTGCTGAAGGTAAAGCGCATTTGTATATATATTCACACATAAGTGCCAAACTCAGGTGTATACCTTGTATTACTATTTCAATACACTTCCAGTAGGATGATTGCATATTAACAAAAATAAGTCATTTGATTTAACCGAATACATATTTTTAACATAACTTAGAAAATATGAATAACTTTTATATTTCCCATATGGGGATCAAATCCAGAGCCTCTAGCATCAACTCATTTAGCACAGGAGCGCTTTTCCAAACCACTCAGCCAACCGATCACCTTAAAAATGCTGGGAGAAATTGGGGAACATTCGGCTAAAATGTCCTATGTACAAACAATGTTTGAGTAAGCAATCAAGATGTGGGTCTCAGTAGTTTTGTGAAGAAGGACTGTTGTTCATTCTCGCCAACCAGTTAATCACAGAAAGTTTTGTGATCGGTTGGCCGAATACCTATTCTACTTAATACAACATTGTGAATGCTAGCGTAAAATGAAACACTATGCTACTATCTGTGCAAATAACTTAATATATTACTGGAAAAAGCTTAGAAGTACATCAGCCACCTTTGCAATTACACATTACATATTTAAATAGTACTAAGTGTTTATGAAAGTTATCAGAAGATTTATAGCTATGGCAGATGGATAAGAAATGACTAATAAACTTAAAGGCAAATATGTTATGCTGTCTTAATTGCATACAGTACAGTGACTCTAATGCATGTAATAAATACACTTGGTTGCATTTTTGTACTTCAAAAAAGGGCTATGCGCTGTATCCTCAATATGAGGCCAAGAATGGCATGTAGAAAAGTGTTTGTATTACATAATGTTATGTTTTTTAACTGCTTAAGATTATAAAGAACAAGTATGATAATGGGTTACTGGAATTACGATCATGTGTTCACAGCTATGCTACAAGGCAAAGGCTTCACATTGATATAACATAATTTAGATTGGATGTTACAAAGAGTAATTATTTTAATTTGGGTATTAAATGCTTCAATAAATTGCCTGGACATGTGAAAATTCTTAAATATGTTGACTTTTTGAGTGTTTTGAAAACTTTAATTTTACAAAAAAAAACAATCTATGATGTAAATGACTTTGCCACTGAAGATTAGTATGTATCTTTTCCACGTAGCAAATGTGTTTGATCCACTGTTTGTGTCAGGCAAAATTAACTTATCTGGGTACACACACTAAAAAATGGCCTTAAAGTAGTTCAAACAATTTTGAGGGTGCAAGCGACCTCCTTCTCGGAGTATCCATACTTATAGTTTCACAATCTCTGAACCCATTGGGTTAATAAAAAGTGCCCCTTCCATCACTATTATTGGCCGTATCGTGGGTTAAATAGATTATGACGATACCATAACTATACATCCTTATTTTTAGATTTTCGGCATTCCGGCGAGGGTGTCTGGCGCCTCTAAACACATTTTCTAATGCATTAAATTCACTAGTTTTGTTTTGTAATAAGAAAAGCAGAGGCTACCACAAATTTNAGAGACAAATTCGTAACAAATTGTGCAGTTCAGTGCTTCTAGTAGCACATCAGTTGGAGAACGCTGATGTGGCAACACTGTATCGTAACTCTAAGAAACAACACTTTCGAAGCTCACTTATGAATGAGCAAATAAGGCGGTGTCAGTGGTGCCAACCTCAAGGACAGTGTGACATTGCCATGTTTCCACAGAGGACTTGTGCATATCTCGTTATGTATGTCTGACTGTAGTATACCTTTACACTATTATCCTTAGTAAAATTGTGTTGCAAGAATTTGTTTTGTATCAATAAGACGAAACAGATTGAGTATTTTCCCGATATTTGACCTCTCAAAACTTCCGTGTCGGATTTTAACAACGGGCAGTTGATATGGCCCCGAAAACTAATCAATGCAGTCTTTTATATTTCACGTTGTTTATTTTATTGTTAATTGTAGATATGTATTTCAATTTCAAAAGTAATTGGGAATAAACAAAACCTGTATACGAGTAGAAGTATAAAATAAGCAAAAGAAAAGNCGCTGCTTGCTTCACTCATACCAAAATAGCTCTAACTACTTTAAATGAAGCTGTTAGCATGTGAAGTGCTTTCAGTATCCCCTCAAAAACTGACTTTTTTTTAAACAAACTTTTTGGATAAACATTTTTAAAAAACAAACCCACGTGTTGTACTAATTAATATGTTTATAATGCAATATTTGCTTACCTGCAATTTGTAATGTGCATAACGTTTATTAATGCTTACATTACAAATCTTACTGTACATCCTATATTATTTCACATCAGAGTTAAGGGTTTAAGGAAAAAATGTGTAAGGAAATTTAAATATCGTTTCATAATTTTTTTTTAATTGGTTATTTACTTTTTTCAGAATAAATGGAAAACGACAAACTGTTGCTACCTCCATAGAGCCTGACTACTATGGATCTGCTGAGACTTCACCAGAAGACCGAGCTTTACAGAATCAGAACAAAACTGAAATATCCTTAAAAAGTAAATCAGAAGGAGGGAATCAGAGAAATACAAACAAAAGAAGAGAAATAGAAAATGGCACGTCATCTAGTAAATCTAGCAGTTCAAAAGACGGCAGTCTGTGCCGTTTGGATAGTCAGAATAGTATTGACCGAGAGCTGTACCTTCTCAATAAGAAGATGGAAACAATTCAGCTGGAATGTGAAAGCATTGCTGCACGTCACGCAACTACTGGTTGGGGAGAATCGGAAACCGAACACATATACGAAACAATCCCTGAGCATACTGAATCAGACGAACCCATTTACTCTTTACCATATGAACCACAGTCACACACTGGTGCTGCACGTGGTGATCCCAGAAAGCTTGTAGAAAAGGTAAAGCCACAAGGACCTGATGGAAGAAAAGGGGAAAACATTACTTCTGCTTTACAAACAACTGAAAAAACTGAGGATTTGGATTCATGGATCAAATGCACAAATGGTCAAGAGACGAAACACAAAGACGTTGAGTCATGGTTAAAGAAAAATTCCTCGGTATCAGGAGCTGTAGCAAGTTGCTCTTCAAGTGCCACAGCAACAACATCAGCAAGTAAAGATTCTTGGTCTCGTACGACTCCGAGTTCCACTAATGATAGCCGAAGCAGTAACGAATCGAGGGGGAAGAAGGTATTAGACGGTAATAAACACAGAACCAAACCATCATCTAAGTCCAAAGATTCTAGTTCAGGGGAAGACAAAGAAAAAGACAGCTCGAGTGCGTACAATACCGGGGAGTCGTGCCGTAGTACGCCTCTTACTCTCGAATTAGTTGCTACCACCGATTCTACAGGCAAAGAACTAAGAGAGTCTACACTAATGTTGTGTCCTGCACCGGCAATGGAAGACCGCTCCATGCAAGTCAACCTTGACAGCGACACGTACAGTGTCATTTCCTGTGAAAGTTGCCGAAGGTGTATGCGTTTACCTCCCCTCTCGCCAGATCCAACCTCTTCGGCAAACAATAGTCCAAAGAAATCTAAGGCGTCCAAAGATGTCTTAAAGTCTTGTGATGGTGAACAGACCAAAAATTTTGTACCAATGATTCCAGCAGAGACAATGTACACCAATGCAGCTAACTTGCAACAGACAATCTGGCTTCAGCAACAGTTGTTTCGACAGTCATTAACAAAACAAAATCACCAGAAGCCTGGTTCATCTGCAACGATGGGCACCTGTTCTCCTTCATCTGCATGCACAAGTGAGCATCACATGAGTAGCAGAAGATCAGTAGGAAGAAGTCCAAGCAACTCCTTTCCCTTCGTGAGAGCACCAGGATACATGGCACCCAACCTAAGCCACTACCAATTTGTAAGTAGTCCTTACGGTGGCGAGCCTTCAAATCAAGCTGTTCCTGAGGAAGCACGCATGGAGTGGAAGGTAAAACGGAGGCCAGATGGTACACGGTACATTACGAGACGTCCTGTCCGTAACAAGTTGCTCAAGGATAGAGCCATGAAGATCACAGAAGAACGAGCTGGAATTACGACAGATGATGACACGCTATCCGAACTCAAGGTAAGTGACAATATCAGAGCGATACCAGAAGTTCTGTAATTAATTAGTATCATTAATTAATATCTCCAGTACAAGCAGATGTTAACATTTTTCTTGGCATATAGTCAGACAATAATCTGTACACGGCGGAACTTAAAAGGTACACATGTACCTTAAAGAAATCATAAAACATACTGTGCAGTAACATTTTTTATTTGATCCATAGTTTACAAGGACAAACACAAATAACCTTTTTGTGTTGATGNGCCATTCAACCAACAAAAAACAACAAGGACAAACATGTTTTTGAAAGTATTATATGACATAATTAATTTAATCACAAGCATTTGCACAGTACTTTTCCAGTGTTTTTGTGCATTTTGAGGGAGTGAGTTGTGCCAATGTGGTGTAAGTTTGTCGCATTTGAGTTTGAGAGATTAAATCCTACTGATTCTACCTCTTTAATCGCATGAAACTTGTGAACTGTTGTGACAACAGTGCGAAGCACAAATTTAGCCAAATTAACAAGCCATGCACAAACAAAATACATACACGGAGAAAAACAGCTAGTTGCAGCGACCACTCAATTTGGTAGTTGGTTATGAACAGTTTGCGACAACTATGCGATTGGACAGTGTGACCATTTGGTACGTTACTGGAACTGACTGCATATTTGACTACACTATGAGATGGTTGTTTCAACCAGCTACTGGGTAAAACCAAAATCAACCCTGCAAGCTGGTTGGAGCAACTAACTATTTTTTTCCGTGTACACTTCTCATTTATATTGGTTCCAAATGTTTTTTATTTGTGTACCTACGATAACATTTTGATCAAAGCTGTGGTTATTTGTTGATGTTTACTGACTAAGTATGTGTATTCTGTTTTTGAATAGTTTGTTAATCTAACTTTACTTAGGGGCCTGCACTTCATTTTAATTCAGCCTCAAAACAACACAAGTTTATTGCATTACAAAAGAGACTGAACCAATGAGATTTACACTGTTAGCCTCAAGGTATGAGCAAGTGGTATGACTGATTGGCTTCTGGCTTCCCAAACATAATTTAAATGTTATGAAAGAAACTTAAAAATCAATTATTCGTAGCGCATACAGTTTATAATCTCATCTGAATACCAAGACTTGTTACTACTGAGGTTTATCTCTGACTTCTGTATACATGTTAACTTACTGAAAGATTGTTTGACTTATATATTTAGCTATTGTCTGATAAAGAAGCCATTATATAATGCAAGATTGTTGGAAACGTTTAAGGTTATTATATTATCCATTTATTCTTTAAATAAATTGTAAACTTGAATTGAAATAAACTATTTACAAGAATTCAAATTTTATCAAATTTAAACAGTAAACACGTCACCCTTGGTCTTATTTAACTATCACAGTCATTCTGTTTCTCATTGATACAAAGTAATTTTGTTTGACTTATTTACTTATAAATCAAACAAGGCACGTTTGTTTTCAGCTCTGAAGATAAGTTTATTACTTTGGTATTTCAGCCAAAGGTCAAGTAATATTGAAAGTCATACATCCGCATTTAAAACTAAAATAAATTGAACCCAAACATGACATTTCTAACACAGTGTTAACAATGTTGTGTTTTCTATGTTTAAACTTTGTGCATTAATGCAAATGAAATATCTCTATTCTCAAATGTTAAAGATTTTATTTACTGTTACATTTGTATTTACCATTCTTTTGGTACCATGTTCTTACAGTCACTGAATTATGTAGCCAATATTGTGAAACAAAAGTGTTCAAATGTTGTGTGTATAGCCACAATAGACTGCCAAACACACTTTTACTTACTCCAGAAGATTTACTTTCTACGGTCTTTACAAATAAAAAATTTACGAATTAGTTTTATTAATTGTTGAATTGTTTATGCCTGTATCTTTCAAAGATCATGAGCATAACCTGGCAGGATTTGGGGAATATACCACAACATTGGTATACTGTAGCTTTCAAAATAATAGGACCACCTCTCTTCTGAGCAATAATATCGCGATATCGTTAAAGGATTGTTCCATGGACCAAAAGTAACAACATTTTCGGTTTCAGGTGGTCAAATTACATAGAAAAAGTTACATTTGTTGGTGCAAACACGACAAATGAAGGAGTGGAGGCAAATAGTTAGATTTTAGGAAAACTCCAAAATTAAACAAACTTTATTTTCTGTAAACATACAAACAACATGTGTCCCGGGGCTCAACTTTGCCTGTCCTTTTGTACAAATGCCCGAAAAAGCCGAAAAAAATAGTTTGAAATGTCCTGGGTCTCGCGTTTTCAAGCCACACGGCGTTTTACACCTGTTTACAGGTCCTTGATTTTCCTGCAAAATACAA
>KZ875404.1:11300-24573 GCA_003456935.1 Machilis hrabei
CCCTTTTGGTGTCGACGTGCCGTTAAACAAGACATCATCATTATTCGTTCTTAAGTTATGAGAGATTTTATATTGGGCTATAAAACATACAAAAAACAACATAAAGAGTTTTTGCCACATAAAAAATGATAACATAAAGTCTACAAGAACATGTTCAGTTTCTCCAAACGTGGATTAATTGAAGGGGTGCAGTCGAGTAGCCACCACGTTCTCCAGATTTAACTCCTTTGGAGTTTTATTTGTGGATTCACGTAAATAACATGTGTATGCTGTTAAAATAGAGGATCTTATTCATCTTAAACAACGAATTGTTGCTGCATGTGCTAGTATTCCACCAGAGGTTTTAGCAAAAGTTCATCAAGAGTCGGGGATGAGGATATCTTTAACAATTCAACATGGTGGATAGCATATTAAACATATCCTGTAGACTTTATGTTATCATTTTTTTATGTTCAGAAAATTGTTTATGTTGTTTTTTGTATGTTTCGACCTCCATGAAAAATCTCTTATAACTTAAGAACGAATAAGTTACGTTAAAATTAAGCACACCATTGTTTTTCTCATTAAATTCTAGCCTTATTTAAGGCATCATATGCCCACCTTTCCATTTAGAATTTAAAGTTGCATCCAAGATGGCCGGTATGTTGGTGACATAGCCTAAAAGGTTTTTCCCATAACATATTTGAGGACATTGTATTCCTGTTTGCCAATCCGGTCTTCATTTATATGGATAGTTCCACGCTTATAACANGGCAAGGCAATATTTAGTGGGTCTTTGTTTGCATTAATCGTATTTTTAGCACTATAGTAATAATTGTTATGAAACAATCTGGTGATTTAAAAAAAAGAATTAATCAGATTTGAATATACTGCTTTTTCATTGCTTACATCAAATTTCCTACCTATGTTATGTAAAGCGCTATTATAAGACTAGGTCCAAATTGGGCTAGCCATTTATATAATGCCTATTTAAATTCAATCTCCCCCAAAAATTCAACAATAATGTAACCATACAAGAAGTCACTAGTGAATGATAACCAGCCACTATGACCGCAAATTTAGTAACCTTAAAGATCAGCACATGTTTGGGTAATTAACTACAACGCGACTAGCACTAACTTTAAGGAAATCCCAAACATATATTCGCTGGAGACCCAGTCAGGGTAAGCTACGGGGTTCGGAAAAAAATAGTAAAAAATAACAGCAAACTAATTACAAGAATTAATGAAGTTTGCAAAGATTAAAAATGATTAATTACAAGAATGAAGAAAGCTAAATACGGGCGCCACCAAGTATTAAAATTAATAAGAATTAGACTCGGACGCCTACAAAAAATAAAAATAAAATGTGTGACTGAAATATGCTCTTTTAAATCTCCAATTTCGACGTCAATATACTTTTTGTTGCCATTTAAATAGACAACGTCGATATCGATATCACATAAAAATATCTTATTTACGTCTCCATATTATCATTTCAAACAATGGAAGATTTGTTTGAAATAAATGTTCGTATCTTTAAAATTGAGATAAATATTGAAGTGTCCTGATTTAGGTGGCTTACCCTGTAAGTAGAAATCTATTACATGCTAATGAGTTTTTCTAATAAAACATTTAGCTTTTAATTAAAAATTGAAAAAAAAAATTACAAATCTAATTATAAACATATTTTTTAAGTGTCAGATGATTTGTAATGATACCGTAGGTCTCACATATACTGCAAAAGGGAACCATATATTTTTGGTTAACGGAACATAGTTCCTTGGCTATGTAAATTTGTCCCAGTCAATTTCTTGATCAGAAGATTCCTTTACATATTTTGAGACAGCCGATTTTCAGTATCACCTCTGTTCGACCAATATGTGTGTTGATAAACTCTCTTTTTTTGGGACTTGACATGTGTTTCCAATATATGACTGATTACAGGTTTTGCAATGCAATGGATAAATCTTATCCTTTAGTTTAGCAAAAAATGTATAATTTGGTTGTAGGGTCTGAAAACTGTTTTTATGAAAGGTTTTTCTAAAGATCTGTAATTTTTTTTACGTATACCCTTTTTGTACGGCACATTATGTACAGGACATGATTTTACAGCTGTCTTAAAATAAGATCTAATTGTATCTGTTTATCAAGTATATGTTGTGGATAATACACTACCTACGCTACGTCTTTCAGGCGAAGCCTGAAAGACGTAACAGCGAATTTAATTTTTCGTAGCTTGGTAAGTGAACGAAAATTCGCGTTTTAAGCGAAACGAAATTTCGCGCNACGCTTCGTTTGGATATGACANAATCGNTNCTGGTACTGTAATTGTCCAAGACGAGATCATTAACTTTAAGAATAATTTGATCCAAAGTTTCTTTGTGTGAGATTTGTTTAACCCTGTGATATAATCCTTTAATATCTCCTATTTATGGTTGGAATTATAATTAAGGTACTGTATTTGCCCGAATAGGTGGGTTTGTGATATCAGTCATGTAAAATGGACCTATTTTTATGATTCAAAGTCATGTCTGAAATGAGCAAATATCCCTCTTTTCCTGAACTTTCGTCACAGCTGAAGAAGATGGCCTTGACGATCGATACGCCCTTACATTTAATTAGATTTATTTTGTCCAGTAAATTACGAATTAGAGTAACATATTGTTATATCTGGACACAAACAGATTCAAGATAAACAGGAATATATATATATATATACACTACAACTATCAGTGTGAAACGGACTCTTTCTCGTTTTTCTAGGAAACGTCACAAAATGAGCTTCTACTTAGCAACGTAGCTGGAATATTTTACATCTTGATAGCAGGACTGATTCTCGCTATGGCAGTAGCGCTGTTAGAATTTTGCTACAAATCCAGATTAGAAGCACGGAGAGCGAAGGTATTCATTCCAAACAAATAATTTGTGTTTGCTTCGGTTAATGTACATACAGTTTAAACAGTGGCAAAATTATCTAATAGCTTCACAAAATTCTTCAGATCTTACTTAAGTTTATAATAATTTTAATAGAAAANCCGTAGTAGCCAATACTGTGCTATTATGAAAGCGTTTTTCATACTGGCAACTGCTAGTGATTATTATTTTTTCCCTCTTTCAGATTCCACTCACAGACGCAATGAAGGCTAAAGCTCGACTGACAATTGCTGGTGCTAGAGACTTTAATAACGGAAGGGTAAGTTGTCTTAAAATGACTGGTGAGTGTTACAAACAGAGAAATTGCTCAGAAAGCTGTTCTAAACAGGCGTTTTGGAGAATTCATGTATCGTAACACTATTAATATTGAAAGAAAGAAAACACGAGAAAATATGCAGAAAAATTCTACAGATCAATAACAAAAAAATGCTAAACAGTGATATGTTTGTGGTTATCAGGAATACAATTAGTAATCATACAGTATTGAACCACACAAATTACAAATTTAATGTACACAAAAATTGATAATATATATAAAAATATTGGAAANTGACCCTTATGGTGTCGAAGTGCCATTAAACGCCATACAAAATATGTGTGAGTCAAAAACAATGTTACTCTTTGAAACTGAAGCTATGGCAAAGAATTTGAGCGATCTCATTAAACGTCTTGTTTGCAATTCATCCCGTAATTTCCACGACAATAACAGTGCTAAAATAATAGGTGAAAATAAAACGAGACCTTACTTATACCTATTTTTCGTTCCTACTCACTATTGCTGCTTGCTCTTCTCTAACCAACTTTAGCATGTTCTTTTCTTTTCGCGATTTGTATTGCAGAGTCATTTTTAACTGAAAAACCAAGCAAATTGATACACAAATTTTAAGAATAATGCAAACTTCATATTACATTAGGTGTTTAAGGAATCAATTAATTTCTAATATGTATAAACCAATACAAAGTTACCTTTTTTTTTGTTTTTGTTCGTGTTATTTGGGGTTGATTCTACATTAGCTAGATAAACAACTCGATAGCGTTGTCTACGACATTAAGGTAAGTTTGAGTGCCCGTGTTTTAGGCCAATGTACGATCACTGGTTCTCGTAAAGGTGTAGCAGTGGACGTTCACCAAATTAACATTCACCTAAAAGTAAATTCTGCGACACCAAGGTTCAGGTTCAAAATCACCTAAATTCATTTTGCGTTTCACGAAGAAATTGGACATTCGCCTAATTCATGGGCACTGAACATTCCTCGAATATATTTTTATNTTAATGTCCATTCGATGATCGTCCACTCTTACACTTTTACAGGAAACAGTGATTGTACATCACCAAATTGGCTTTTACCCGAATGGAATGTCCATTGGGTGAATATCAATTGCTACAACTTTAAAGGAGCCAGTTATTGGACATTGACCTAAAACACAGGCACTCAACATTCACTGAATTGACGTTTAGGTGAATGTTAATAAACAGAAGATACTGGGTCCCTCTGGTTTCACTTCAAGTCCATAGANATCATTGAATAGTTCTAAAGTCGAAAAATAACGTGCTCCTCCTAAATAAGTTAACGTAATCGTAATTACTGCAAAATAAAACGATATACCTCTTATATTCTTGTTGAAATTGCGAGCCAACTTGCTTGGTCTAATGATAAGCACAGCGTGCTGTGGCTCGAGAGGTTGTGGGCTCGAAAGCCGCGTAAGGCATGAATATTTGTGATGACCATTCATCCTCATTAATCATAACAAGAATTTATTACCGTCATTAAATGACCCAATAGGTGTCGATTGGGCGTTATGCATCACGTATCATCATCATCAAACTGTGATGGTCCAAGAACAAACGTTTAGTGTTACTATTTTCTTGTCTATTAGAGTGACAGGTGTTTCACAAGGTAATATGATATTCACTGCTAACATTTCTTCTATTGCAGTGCGTATATTCTCATTCTCTGTGTGCGTCATCTTGTAAGGATGCTTCNTAATACTACTAGCATTTCTTGTGTCCATTCATAACTCTCATATCCTGAAAACTAAATGCGAACATATCACTATTTTGCTCTATGAGGTTAATTTACGTTTGCCTCTGTTCACCACTTAGGTCTGGCATTATCTGTACATTTTCCACATACCATTCAGTAGCTTCGTTAGAGTCTATCATTCCTATTACATTGTTATCTCTAGGATCCATTTTTTAGGCTTCTTGTAACGGTAACAATTGGCCGAATTAAGTAATTTGTGTAACAAAGTTCAAGTCTGAGAAAAGTTTGATACTGCTACTCTATTGGCATTCTGAAATACTAGGACTAATTCTTACTGTATAACTCTCTATTAGGGTCTAAGTACATTACTGATGACATAGTGTTATCTAAGCTTCCGTCACCTTCAGAAGGCAGAGTGTAAACTCTTTTCTCAATATTAACTTTCCTAAAAACATATTGATCATGCATTAAAAAATATGTTTCCAACTAAGACCATCTAGACTATTTCCCTATTGAGGGATAGATAATTTGGTTTTAATTTTAAACAAGCAATTTTTGTTCATCGCTAATAAAGCAGTTTTAAGCGTTTTCAAAGTTGATTGTTGGTCACCGAATGTTTTTATTACTAGATACATCAATTGCCAGCTTTCCGAGTTGATTTACACGTCCAAATGTATTCTTAAATAGGAGTACAATACTCTTAGTCGTACAAGTCTAATGCGACACAATTTGACGAACTATCACGAAAATCTAACAAATCGCCTGTCCTTTTTACCCAAGTAATTCTCTTGACTTTTCTGTTCTTATGTTTAACAAAAATTACCTTCCCCGTAACATAAGCATGAAGCTGAACAAAATAGGTAGTATTTATAAATCATGACAACTCTCATCCTTCTTGTCCAAACTCGTATTACTAGTTTCTACATTTTCTATTCTGATAATATCATATACTTTACTGCATGATAAACGTAGTCTTGTAAACTGTTAAATCAAATGTTACTTTCTTTTTTTTTTTCTGATTTGCCTTTTCAGGTGTTTTTCTTTTCTGTATCTTTTGACTCGTTAAACTCAAATGTGTCTTCAACAGCCGATCCATGTAGGCCTCTCTTTTTCCAAGTTTGCATTCGAAAGACTACTCTTTTCTCTAGAACTATCAATGTTCTTTTAGAGCTAATTACAAACTTTGGCCTCTTCAATGCACTGCGACGGTACATTTCTAAGAACATAAAATGTATGCTTAAACTCAAAGAATCCTAGTTTAATCTCATTTGTACACACGTTCACGTAGTCTTAAAGATTCTCCTAGTTGCCCTTACATTTCTATTTTTGTCCCTACTATTATTTATAAATTCTTCATCAAATCGAACTTTATTCACGAGATACAATTTCTGGTATCCAAAATAGCATATTTAAAACATTCATTTACATTTACAGGAATTATTAAAACTTCACTATTTGACTGCAAAATGGCTACTTTAACTAACTTAATCTCTTTCTAATTGCTTCGTGGTAGTTTTTTTTTCGTATTTTGGAATGTTCTGCAGATTATTAAGGTTCATTTCCCGGACCTTCCAACATACTACCCTTTCTATTGAAAGATAAATTTCTTAAGGCAGGTTGCCAGTTTGCCGTGTTTTCCGACTGAGAAAACCTACGAGGTGTGTTACAGTTTCCATTCAAGTTACCACTTGCCTTTGTTCTCTCTAAATCTATTTTTGGCTTTTCATTTACTCTACTCGTTTTAAGTACGTGTTTAGGCCTTACGTGTTAGGTCTTACGTGATTAGGCCTTACTTGTTAGGTCTTACGTGTTATATCTTATGTGTGCATCCCCACTGAACTGCTGCACAAGCTGCCTCTACTTTAAACCTTGCTGTCCACCCTTAATAATGGTGTTTATCTGCTGCACGGAGATATTTCGCTTTCCCTTTTAACCTGGCATATTTCGGAAATTGTAGTGTCCTTGTACCAAGAAGTTAACACTAGAAATGAACCCGAGCCCTTGGAGTTTCTATATTTAAGGGAACTATAATGAGATAGGAAAATTCATGACGCAGAGTGAACAGCATAAGAGTGACGCAGGCGGAGGAAATGTCAGGAGAGATAACTCTAAATGAGTTTTGTGAACACAGAATCCCAACATCTTAACAACATACCTCTAAATCTCTAAAAAAATCAAAATATGATATACTTTTGAGCAGGAGTGTAGCTGTGTGTACGGATAACTGAGTTTTGCAAGTCACAGAGCCAGTGATGTGTCGTTTATACTTACTATTTAGTGATGCTGCATTCGTTTTTTACGTACCTTCTGGTAAAATAGAACTACGATTGTACCTATGTTTAAGTAAGTATAAACTTTGCTAGGNGAGTGGTGGACTCTTTTACATAGAGCACCTGTTATATTATATATCAATTTTAACGTACCTTATGATGAAAAACCTCTACGTTTGTTCCACTGAGTGCCATGCAAGGTGTTGCTGAGGCATTAAGAGCAACTGAAAACTGGGCAGTTCAAGATGAAGCCACGGATACAGTCCTAGAAGGTGGTGGACTAAAATCGTCTGGTATAATGAAGATCAACTCGCAACGTACCGAGCGTGATTGCATTTTGCATAAACAATGGCAAATTCTCTTACATGGAACACTTAGTAAAGGACACCTCACTCTTAATAGACCTTCTATTGAAAGACATCAACGTTTTTTTTTATTATGTGGTTTACATATTTATTACAATTATTTAATGCGTTGTGTTCGTAACACTGTCAGTTCAAAGCAATGTCTTTAAAGCTACTGAGCTATTGTATGCACAGAGAGTTTGGATATGAACTCATTCCATAAGCACACATTTAATATAATATATGATTAATTAGAATGACTTATATTATCTGTAGTCAGATAAAATGAAGACAGCTATGTTTTGAACTGATATCACCTCAAACAGGTGACGCACGAGGTAGTACAAATTGAAGTATGATGCTTGCACAGACAAAGATAAACTTTGAACATTATGCACTGCATATCAATGGATGAATAAATGAACACGTTGAGTATCACTAACACAGTAAGTATGCTATCGATATTGATATCGACTATCTGTCGGTGGACTTTTATAATTACATAAGTGAACAGAGTTATTTTGTGCTATTATAGTGTATATTGTTTACTGCTCAGGGATATAGATAACTAGTATTTCATTCCGAATTTTTACCCAAGCTTTCTTTGCTTGCCTGACTGATAACAAAACGCGTTATAGAAATTGTAAACATTTTTACAATATTCTGGTTTTGAATCCAGAGAGCGATCAATATCTGGAATATTGACCAGTTTTCGGAGGAATAGACAGCTGACAAATGTCCCACAAGTGTCTATTGTCGATACCACTTTGACTCTAGGTGTGTCTAGAATTGGTGATTCTTGAGTTGGTAAACCTGTTTTTATATGAAAAAGGCTAGAAGTAATGTGTTTATGCTTCAGATATAGTTTGTGTACCAATCATAATGCTAGTATGAAAATGTAATTACGACAGAACGTTTGGTGATAAACGCGTGTAGGAAAGCTAATGCTTCTCTCAAGGCAGTATAATATGTTTAGTGAGGGTCACCGGCAATTTATGTTTGATCGAGTTAATACAAACTTTGTAAGAAATCAACATGCTGTCGGGGGTAACATCAAGATAGTGGAGGGTATTATTCAATTTGGTGGTGGGCGCATTTTACGATGACAATGCGCGTAATGATAGGTAGCGGCGGGTGAAGTTGAAGATGAAAGCGAGCGCACTCCAGGATAGTAGCAGTGTTAGAGTAAGATGAATAAATTATGGTTTCGGGAGATGTTAAAACTTCCAAAGTTATGGATGAGGGCTTCCTTTGACTTAAAATATGTTTGAAAGAAGATACATCAGGGTAGGCGTTTAGTGAGTGGAGACAATCAAATATCCCAAACCATCGTTTTGATATGTATGAGTTCCTGGGTCAGGATAAAGTGCGAGATCATTGTTGTATTACAGAACAATACCGGGGTGCAGCTCATAACAAACGCTGTCTTAACTACCACATTGCGGACTTCATTCTGGTTGTATTCCATAATTTAAGGAGTTATAATACTCACTTCATCATGACAGAGCTGGGTTCTTTTCCAAATAAACGGATTTCATGTAATGCCAACAATTTAAAAAAAACATATCTTTTTCACTGGAAAATTTATGATTCATTGACTTACTACAATGCCTCATTGGAGAAATTGGTACAATATTTAGCCCGGCGGTCAATAACAATTCCAAACCAGTGACCAGAATAAACTTATTATAATAAAGGCTATTTCCCTAATGATTCCTTAAAGATATATTCTTTTACAACCATCGAGATCAGCATGACATTTCAATATAATTGAACTTGGTAATTTGCAAAAAAAACATATGTTCAATGAATACATAATTAAAACGTGGAAACAGCAATGTTTAATTATTATAAGCAAAACATATAACCCTTAATAATATACAAAGCTAATTTTCAGTAAGATTTTAGAAACTGACATATCTTTCTTCTTAGATTTCCTTAAATTTCCATCCGTACGTCAACATCGCTAAAGCAAATTGATCATTCACTCTATACATAATACTGATTGTGTATTTTATATTTATCGCANCTGCCCCTAAATTGCATTTTGTATTACCTCATTTTATAGCCAATGGTATATCCATTTAAGGCGTGCTTATTGTTCATCAGTTAAATTTATTGGTGCTACTGTATTTTTGGCTTCGGCANGGTAACTTTCTTCATTCAGTAAACTGGATGTAAATTTTGCAGTTACATCGGGTCGTCGATTAACTTCTGGTTTCTTCACTAAAAATCGGTCTTCACCCATAGCAGTATCCTTTTGGTTTGTGCTCTGTGAATGTCCTGGTGTATCAAGATTTATCATCTGGCTGTCAAGTTTGGTATGGTTCCTGGAAACATTGAAAGTTGGCGTATGTAACATACGGAATCCATAGCTTTACATGGTAGTCCTTAAACAGAAACGTTGAGTCTTCCTTCATTGGCATTGCAGTTTTTTGGATTTTATGTTGACTGCGTAACGTCCAACAGTGCTCATCCAAAAGTTCTTGATGGCAAAAGCAGTGAAGACATGGCGGACAGTATTAGCTTCTCCATTATGATTCATGAGTTGCTATAAAAGATTACTGCGGTTTTTATGAGAATGTAGTGGTTCTTTAAATCGTCATGTCACTAATTAGCAGTAAATTTATATGTGTTGCCATTTCGTCTTCCCCAGAGATGTAAGGTGGAAATGCCTCTTTTTCTTAGCCAAACAGGTCACCAATATATTGTTATGTCTTTCAAATGAATTTATTTGAGAGACTTTCACTGGATATATTATTCATTCCATATTGACAAGGTGTTGATGGACGTTGTAATTGCTTACACAGTTTGCGTGATGTTTCGCTGGGTAAAGGGTTGCAAGTACAGTTCATAAACACGTCGTCATTCTTCTTTTTTATGTTTTTCACATTTTTGGTGTTAGCTATGTTTATAACATGATCCCCAGAGCGGTTTGTATATTACCATCTTCAATTCCGCGCAGTTAGTCTTTTCTTATTTCCGAATTAATTCTTCTCTTTTAAACTCAACACAGTGACGTGNAACTTGTTCAATAGCACTAGCTAGCTGGGATGCAATAGTATTAGGCTGAAGCGATGTTTTGGCTTTAGAGTAGAAGTGTACGTTAGTTTTCATAAAATATTTTTAAAGCATCTTGAAGGTCACACACGTACCTACGTACCATTGCAGTCCCTTTTTTATTTATCCTTCTTTGGTAATAATATCCTGTGCCTCATACTTAATGATGACAGGTGTGGTTGTGTATCATCCTTGGATGAACGACTTAGCTTAAAATTAGTGCAATTTCGTTAACTGCTAAGGGATCTAGTTGTCTTTGTGTCTCGTGTGTTTTTATCAAAAGACTGACTGGAGCCTATTCTTGACTTAGACGTTTCCTCGAACCTCCTGCTTGAGGTGTGTCATGACTCTGGATGCTTTTTGGTCTTCGACTGGGTCTTAAGGTGTCTTGTTCGACTATCCTGGCATTCATCGCACTCGTATGTGAGATGGTTAACCTTATCATTACACGTTCGCATGCACCGAGAAAAAAATGTTTTCTGGGTGTATGCTGCATTTCAGTGTTTACACTCAAAACGTTGTACTGTTGACATCTTCTGAAACAAACCAAAACATAACTAACCCACTTATACATATTTAAAATTTAAATGTAAAACAAAAAAGTAACTTACGTCGTTTGTAAATTAATTTCCACATAATAACGTTTTTAGTTATCAAGAGTTAACTCAGAATATTAAATAGAATTACTTTACGCTGTAGCTAAAGCAGAAAGGAACAAAGCTTCTCAGGGTAATTGTATTGTTTAAATTGCTGAACAATGAAGGAATGGTTTGCACTTATCACGCTACTTTAATAGCCCTTTTAAGAACTTATACTCTCTATCACGATGGAATAGTATTCTAGACTTCCTGTTTACTAATGTTCCATCTTGTATTCAAAGCATCCGGGTTGAGGATGGTATTAGTGATCACTTAAAGGTAGTCGCCACCTTAGTTTCAGAGCCTAGTGTTACTAAAGAGATTAGTCGTAAGGTTTATAATTTTGGTAAAGCGAATATAACGGGTTTTAATTATTTCCTAAGAAATAGTTCCAACGTCTTTTTTATGTACTGCAATAATTGCGATGACGTTGACAGAATGTGGAGAGTGTTTTCAAAAGTTCTTTGGGACGGCATTTACAACTTTATACCATCAAGAACTTTAGGTGCTTCAAAAGACCTCCCTTGGTACACACGCGAAATAAGGAGGGCAACGTTTGCTTAGAAACAAGTTCAGAAAGTCCAATGATCAAATCACTATGACAAAATGAAGGCAGGTATGGAATTCTTGTAAAGCAATGCTTAAAAAAGAGAGGAAAAGGTTTGAATGGGAGGTGTTGGGGACTTAGCTTTCTGAAAATCCCAAGAAATTTTGGCAATACGTAAGTCAACACAGAAAGAGTGACAGGTCAATTCCTCCGCTTAGGAATGAAAATAGGGATATTGTAACAGAATCCAGTAAAGTGGCACATCTTCTGAACAAACAGTATAGTTCGGTATTCACAAATGAGAGTTTGACTAATATGCCAAATTTTCAGATATCAAATGTTCACGTGATGTCACCCATCGCCATTTGTAGGGAAGGTGTTTTTAAGCTGTTAAAGTCGATTAAACCAAACAAAGCTGCAGGTCTAGACGGTTTTCCTTCGCATATCTTTGCTTTATTAGCTGAGAATAATGGTCCTTTCCTCACTGATTTCTTCTAGAGGAGTTTAGAACTGGAGAAGGGTTCCAAAAGATTGACGTGCTGCTAACGTAATTCCTATATTTAAATCTGGAGACAAACGTGATCCAGCATTTTACAGACCAGTGTCGTTAACGTCTGTCATCTGTAAAATATTGGAGCATATTATATGTAGTAATGTAATGAAACATCTTGACACCAATAATGTACTCATTGAACAACAACACGGATTTCATTAGTGGTTTTCATGCGAAACGCAATTACTTTTCATGGTGCAAGATTTAGCTAGTATTTAGATGAGGGAAAGCAGGTTGAACTTATATTTTCGGACTTCAGTAAGGCATTAGATAAAGTGCCGCATGCTAGACTTCTTTGGAAGCTACGTGCTTATAATCTTGACATATCAGTGATAAACTGGATTTTTCTCGCTGCAAAGCTCCTTCGAATGTTATAGGTTGAGTCTTGTTTTTTGCAAAGATACCTCAACTGCACTCTTTAAAGGTGCATACGTACATTTTTACTGGATATGATGAGGAATACTGCATTTCTCACAGCCCATTTTTAGAATTTATCTACCCACTTTTCTAGAAATGTCTACGTACTTCATGAAGCGATGGACATAATGGCAAGATCTTGAATTAGCTACATTTTTCTAGAAACGTGGAGAGATGAGAAATAAGCAATGATCACATGTTTGGAATAAAGACTTCTAGCCGGCAAAGTTCCTTCTCCTGTATGTTTATATGTACAGTTTGACTTGTTATGATGAGGAATATTACATTTCTCACGGTCCTTTATTGGACTTTATCTACCAAAGCTTCTAGAAACATCTACATACTTCACGTAGCCATGGACTTAATGGCAAGATCTTGAATGACCTACTTTATTCTAGAAATGGTTACACAATATAAGAAATAATACATATTAGGAACGGCATATTCAATCTCACAGCATTCATTTAGGTGAAACACCATGGAAATATATTTATCTGGATCTTTCCTTGGAGAAATGAGAAATTAGCATTGATCTCATAATGTG
>KZ875405.1:13058-23468 GCA_003456935.1 Machilis hrabei
TGAAACTTTTTTCTAAAAAATGCATATTTTCGGCTGTATTTAACTGTAACACTTTAATTTGAACACCCGGTATATTGCAATATTTTTATTTGTACGTGATTTAAGTTCTGAGGTTTTTAAATAGTAGTAATTTCGATTGTTATCCCATTAATCAGTACCGAGATTATTGGCGCAAGGACAGTTATTTACAGGTAAAATATGACATCATGTGGAATAAAGTTGTTAAAATTTTCAGTATATTGAGAATACCACTTGAACTATCTTGATTTATCTACCTCATTTTGAAAATAAAGTCCTTTATAGTCATATGCCTCACTTGATTGTCATGGCATTCACTTAGCAGCTATTTTAAAGCAAAAAGTGTTTTACAAATTTTTGAAATGGTCCTCAGTATATTAGGATTTTGTATACACCACAATTGTACTCACAGGTTTAGTACACTGTTTTTCCTTTTACTATCTTTTTATATAAGTTGACCTAGTTTAAAACAAAATGAACTGTGTGTTTAGGGCATTACTTTAAAATAGTTAGTGTAAACACGTTAAAGGTGTTCGGCTTGAAACCCATGGAAGAGAAGCATCAAGAATATTGAGTATTCAGATTTGAGAAGTTAATATGTAACAGCAAAGAATTAACCTGTATTTAGTATTGAGACAAACAACATATTTTCATAGCAAATATCACGGAAGTAAAACAGAAAGTTTAGATTGAAACGAACTTTTACCCCAGTTTATTCGAGAATGTATTAGAGTTTAATTATTTCTGTGCATTTTTTGTGTATGTATCACTCGCTAAATACGTACATTAAACAATTATTCAAGTGTGAGATGTATTGCCACTTTTGTTAAGATAGAGTATGGACAAAATAAGGAAAAAGAAAGCAGCAATATTTCTTGTCTGCAAATTAAATGTTCCATTTAACAGTCCAAAAAATTGGGCGGAGAAAAATATTTTTAAAATAACAATAATTAGTTTTGTGAGTTTAACAATTCTCCTCTACTAGGATACTTGAGAAAATATTAAACAACGCTGGTATCTTAAATCTTGTATTAACTACTGACATGTAAGACCACATATAGGGAGTCAGGTTATTTAACAGATATAGTGTACATCGTAGTGTAAAGTGCTGTCGTAATACCAGATGTCCTTGTCTGAATCCTCAAATTTAGAATGCTTATTCATTTCTATCGTATCTGTTGGATATGTTTGGTGAAGTAAGTGAGAATGTGTATCTTGAGAACTTTTCTTTCTTTTTCCAGGTATTTCAACGGCCTTAGAATTCACTAATCAAACGACAAACATATGTCGTAATAGTAAGAAACAGAATTCCAGATGTCAATCAGAAATAAGTAAAATAAATGGTAAAAGAGAAAAAAGGTCCAAACAGTCTGGTAACGTGCAAAAACAAATGATGGTCCATACAGAAAAGAATCCTTACGAATGCAGCTTATGCAATAAAGTATTTTCCTGTTTTGTTCTCTTCAAAAAACATATTGTGAATCATTCAGGTGAGTTACCTTATAAATGCAGAGTATGTAGTATTGACATTGCAGGAAAAGCTAACTTGAAAGTACATATGAGGATTCATACAGGGGAAAAACCGTATACCTGTAACATTTGTAGTAAAGCCTTTTCTGAATCAGGTACCTTGAAAATCCATATGGTGATTCATTCTGAGAAGAAACCTTTTAAATGCAGTATATGTAGAATGAGCTTTGGTGTAAAAGGTCACTTGAAGAGACATATGAGGATACATACAGGGAAAAAACCTTATAAATGTAACATTTGTAGTAAATGCCTTTCTCGATCATCTACCTTAAAAGTACATATGGCGATTCATTCTGAGGAGAAACCTTATAAATGTAGTATATGTAGTAAAGGCTTTTTGCTGTCTAGTCATTTGAATCGTCATATGAAGATTCATTCTGAGGAGAAACCTTTTAAATGCAGTTTATGTAGAATGAGCTTTGGTGAAAATAGTAACTTGAAAATACATATGAGGATTCACACAGGGGAAAAACCTTATAAATGTAGCATTTGTAGTAAATGCTTTTCTCAATCAGGTACCTTGAAAAACCATATGATGATTCATTCTGAGGAGAAACCTTATAAATGTCGCATATGTAGTAAAGGTTTTTCTCTATCAGGCACCTTGAAAAACCACATGTTTATTCATTCAGGGGAGAAACCTTATAAATGTAGGATTTGTAGTAAAGGCTTTTTTCAGTCAGGTACCTTGAAAAACCACATGTTTATTCATTCAGGNATTCATTCAGGGGAGAAACCTTATAAATGTAGGATTTGTAGTAAAGGCTTTTTTCAGTCAGGTACCTTGAAAAACCACATGTTTATTCATTCAGGTGAGAAACCTTATAAATGTAGCATATGTAGTAAAGACTATTTGCTGTCTAGTCATTTGAATCGTCATATGATGGTTCATTCTGAGCAGAAACCTTTTAAATGCAGTATATGTAAAATGAGCTTTGATGTAAAAGGTAAATTGAAAATACATATTAGGATTCATACAGGGGAAAGACCTTATAAATGTAACATTTGTAGTAAATGCTTTTCTCAATCAGGTGCCTTGAAAATCCATATGATGATTCATTCTGAGGAGAAACCTTATAAATGTAGCATGTGTAGTAAAGGTTTTTCTCTATCAGGTACATTGAAAAAACATATGTTTATTCATTCAGGGGAGAAACCTTATAAATGTAGCATTTGTAGTAAAGGCTTTTATCAGTTGGGTACCTTGAAAAACCACATGTTTATTCATTCAGGTGAGAAACCTTATAAATGTAATATATGTAGTAAATGTTTTTCCCAACCTGGCAACTTAAAACAACANGTGATGATTCATACAGGTGAGAAACCTTTTAAATGCAGTTTATGTAGAATTGGTTTTGTTCAAAAAGGTCACTTGAAAAAACATATAATGACTCATTCAGGTGATTTGTAGTAAAGGATTTTCTCAATCAGGTACCTTGAAAACCCATATGGTGATTGATTCTAAGGAGAGACCTTATAATTGTAGCATTTGTAGTAAAGGCTTTTATCAGTCAGGTACCTTGAAAAACCACATGGTTATTCATTCAGGTGAGAAACCTTATAAATGTAGCATTTGTAGTAAAGGCTTTTTGCATTCTGGTAATTTAAATCGTCATATGATGATTCATTCCTTAGAGAAACCTTGTAAATGAAGGGTATGCAGTAAATGGAAGTTTCGTTTAAGTGGAAAACCTTATAAATGTGGCTTATGTAATACAGGTTTTCTGCTGTCAAGTAGCTTTAAAAACCATATGAAGAGTAATTAAGGAGAGTAAAGTGGTCGTTAATCATATTTGAAAGCCACATATAAATGTGAGATTATAATCATTGAATGGGGGATAGTCACAATGAAGTCACACATGATGCTGTATGGGTAGAACTACACGTGAATTAAAGTTGTGCCTTTTAACAAAGAGGTGTGCAGTAAAGTGTATAGCCAATCAGTGTGAGTTTCAGTGAAATATCTGTTATATTCTGTAAAGTAAAAAACACATAGTTTGTGACACCCTTTACAGGCCATGACCAGTCCTGATGTAACATTAACTGTAAATCATGTTCCTGAAACCGAAACNAAATTTTTGTATTTGCGGCTATAAATTTATAAATATTTATACTGACTTTTAAAAAATTCCAACAGTACAGCACAGTAATTGAAATACTGTAACAGAAAGTGACAAGTAAACAAGCTTTAAAGACTACCGAAGAACTAGCTTAATTTTGTTTTTCTCGTAGTGTTGCTGAATTACTGCACACACTTGCGTGGCTATTGGACACTTTTTTCAAGCAACACAAACAAAATGACCTACTTTAAATTGTATATTATCCTGATGATGTAATAGTGGATCTGTGTACCAAAACTAACAATGTTCTTTGTTATTGTTTTAAGCTTTTACTTGCTCAGTATGATTTAACTNATCGGAAAAGGGCTAGACAACATGGCTGACAGAATAACTCCTGGCCCCACACTAAATACGGTGTTGTGTGAAAATACTATACATGTATAGACACATGTAGGCCTTTCAAACTATAAAAACAAAACTTACTTTTGCAATTCTATCTCTTTCAACAACCAATACTAACTAATAAGTGCTTGTGAATAGGAATTTAAGTACTTGATGGGGTATATGTAAAATGCCTTTGAAATAATTTGGGAACTGGTTCTTTAACTCATATGACACCATTTTCAACGCTATTATTTTAATTTCCCATGTGTGTGCATATTGGATCCCACTCAGTTGTGCAGTTCAAGCTTTGGCGGGAATGACAGGGTGAAAATAATTGTGAGAATTTACAAACTATTGGGTTATTTATCTCTTGTGTTAGGGTAAACTGGCAATTAGATGGCAGGCCTAGATCGTGATCAGTTGTCTCTTGTGTATGAGACTCTAAACTTAATACTCGTGTGCAGTCTGTTTTTAGCATGCCTTTTAAGTATACTTTGTTTTTTAGTATAGGCCTATGCTGATTCTTAAAGGCATGCAAAAAGCCAGTTTATTCTAGGCCCATTTATTTATCTGTGTGTCAGTGATGTGCAATAATCAGTCATGCCTATTACAAATTATAAACTATGCAACTAACATACATGGGGTCTCAGGACAATATTGGCTACTTCTTAATGTTGTGTTATAAATGACAAAATGTTTTTGTAGGTTTAAGAAGGAGATTCTGTAGATTATCCCACTACAGAAGCTTTGAGTGCCTTTCTTTACCTGAAGAATGAACTTTACGAGACTAATGGCCGGTTTCACCAACCTTCCTTAAAAGCTTAAGGATCCCTTAAGTCTGTTTAACAACTCCTTAACTATTTTGAGCGTTTCATCAACCTTCCTTAAGCTATTGATTCCTTAAACTGGTACTTAAGTTTAAGGATATGATTTTCTATCGGTAAATATTTAGCGTGCCCTTAAATGAGAAACACACCTGGTGAAGTATCAATTGCAGCTTCCATTTACCAGATATTCTAAATAAGGCTAACCTTCAAACAAATTTGAGGCATAATTTGCTTTCACACCTTGTTAACTACCAGACAAGCATGTAATAAGGAAATTTATAAAAAATATGTAAATTGATAAGAATTTTTTTTCGTGTGTGACCATTTTAACAGACAAACAAACGTACATGACAGTAGTAAATGGAATAAAGAAACAATTGACGATAACATGTTTTTATTGTTTCATTTGCAGGCGAGCAAGTTTTTCTGAATAATAGTTTTCTTTGGCCAGTTGTGCCCCTTTTTTTTATCTCCAGAACCTCCTTTTTAAGTTTATAAATGTTAGCTTTCTCCATCAAAAGTGCATCTTCCTTCTCGCACAATTGCTTACGTTGAAGTGAGAGAGCAGCAATATTTCTTCGGGCTTTTGAAGCCTCCGTTTCCTTCTTTNAGGTGGATGGCCGGTTTCTGTTCGTCCACACTGGGGTTAGGGCTGGTGTGGTTTGGCCAGATGATGATGGAACAGCCTCAGGAACTGAAGAGCAGACTGATCCACTGGAGTTTTCTAACAGGAAACAGAAATAAACAAGTAATATATGATGGGTTTGTTAAGGAAAACAACAGCTGTAAGTACACTATTTTAAAAGCTAATGGTAGAGGGAAATCTAAACAAATTTTTCAGAATAGGCCTATTCTTGCAGTTCTGAACAAAAATGTTATCCGAGTTGAAAACTGGTTTGTTTTGTCAGCATATTTTGTCACATTTTCGTAAGTAACGCAAATTGTTAAGAAATGCAGACAGTCTCTATGAGGACATTTGTACAAACTGAGGTTTCAAATGTGGATGGTTGAGAAATAGACTTTTCAAGAACATATCCTAAAAAAGGAAACGGCAAATGTTAATCAATACAAAATAAACTACATAGGTTAAAATCTATAGTATCTATGTCACTTTCACAAGGCCCTTTTGCAGTTTCAAACTTATTTTCATGAGAAAACATATTTACAAATTTGATTCCAACACCACGACTTTAGTGCTGACACTTACAAACTAGGGTCACATTTATAGGGTGGACGTTACTATCAGGGTCCACCATTTACACATCCAGATATAATCATCCAAGAGCCAAGTGTGGAATAGCAAAAAAGTAAACACGGGATGGCTGACCTTTAGGAGTAAGAGCAGTTGATAGCATAGGATTAGAGTTAGATTTTATGGTAAGGAGTAAAGGTAGTCAGCCACATAGGCATAAGTAGGTTATTTCGGGATGGGCTAGGTTACAGTTTGTGTACGTTATATATACACAGTAAAAGAAAATGCCAGTGTTGGTATGAATTACTCAAAAAAGTTGCTGTTTCGATAAGGTCCGTATTATTGATATTTGCACAATAAGAAAAAAAATACAGTGGACTGCCTGTTTTCATTCTCCTACGCATGTTCCTTCTGATAAAGGTGGGTGTCACTAAGTACAGAGAGGAGGGATAAATAACCACTAGCACCAAACAAACTACACGTTCTGATAAACCTAGAGCCTAGGGCTTCCATGAAAATTTAAGTAGTTACAATGGACGATTTCGGATACAAATAATATACTTTGTATGTGCAAATACTTGCTTTTAGGTTAGGTTAGTTAAGGTGAATATTAAGTTGTTAAAGACATTTTTATCTAATTCACTGCTTCTGCACATGTGCAGATGTCGCAAAAGCTCTGGATCTAACGGGATGCCTGATGTTCATCTATAACCTACAAATCAATTGTTACGATATAGGTCTAAATACGATATGAACTTTTGTGAATATGCAATTATAGGTTCAAATCCTCCCATCACTGGCTGCCTAATATCCACCCTCACTAACAATTTATAACAAATAAAAACTTACCTAAGTATTCAGCATCACTATCCACGTAGTTCTCCAGCGGGTCTACTTGGTCGACGATAACAGCTAGTAGCTTGTTTGAGGTGTCGTCACTCTTGCAAACAAATGCCCCTCCGCCAGTTTTAAATGTTTGTATCCTGTCCTCTGCCCGATCCTTCTATGCCTTTGNGTTTCAGATTATCATAAAAACGTTTTAACTGCTTCACCTCTCTTTTATTTACATTTACATTAAATTCACAAACCAAGGCATTCCACGCTTCTTCTTTTTGTTTGAGAGTTGCTCCATCAGTTTTCAGATTTTCAGTTGTGTTTTTGTATTTGGGCAGTAGATCCACAAATACAGCTTTTTCACCCGTAAACCAAATACGTACGGTTTACAGTCGTCTTATGTTGCAGACAGCAGCAATTGTTATTATGTGATTTCCGCCAATCACAAACTACCTTTGGTATGAGAATGTACAGTTACAAGCATCCTCTTCCCTAAATGCGTCCTTAGTTAAGGGATACTTAAATCATGANGCTAAATGTTGGTGAAATGACAAAATTTTAAGTAATACTTAAAACTTTAGGGATTCCTTAACTAACACGCCCTTAGCACTGATTTAAGGAAGGTTGGTGAAACCGGCCATAAGTTATTTTTTAATGACAATAATTTCATACTAACAATCACTGAAGGAATGCCCCAACATAAAATGTACTAAAAAATTTGCTCCATGTCATTTGGTGGAATGTTTTCTTCAATAAGCATGGAGCCATTTATTATATTTCGATTTTTTTATCTTCATCTTTGGAAACTTGATGAAATATACTCCTTGCATGTGATATCTGTGCTTGTACCTCCAATTACTATTACAAAGCCCTAAAGCACCTCATTTCAAAGCACTGACAAACACCTGCTTATATTTCCCTTTGCTACCGAATCCCTTCTGTTTGTTTGTGAGAATCAACTGGTTCTTACCCACAAGGCATTGCGTGGGCTNATCAGTGCATATCCCCTATTATTTTAATGTCTATAAATCCACAGTGTATATTTATATATGGTTACATGGAAGATTATTGGCTATTTGAAAGAGTGTTTTAAAAAGACTTCGCGGTAGGTTGTCTGCCAGTTATACTTTTTATTTTAATGCTGTTTCTATAAGTAGAGGTGAAATTCATTGCTCAGCTAAGTCGGTAATTAAAATAAGAATTGGTCACTTTTGTTAACAAAGGTCAATTACTCAGATATAATAAATCAAAATGTTATAGCCTGCAANTGTTTTATGAAGAGATGTTGTGATAGCCAACACACTAATAGTCTGTGTCATAAAATTTATGTTGTATTTAGTACAAGAGTTTTAATTTCAGTTTTTAAACATGTAACTAAAAATAAGGGAAAATAAACAGACTGAAAATATGATAAAATAATACACCAATGTTCATTCACTAGTAAATTTAAAAACACATTTAGTTAAATGTCTTTTTAACTTCAAATGATCATTTTTTTTAGTTGACTCAGGTGATATATTGCATGGCAATTTACATTTTCTAGCTTGTAGTTGTCAACATTTCAGTAATTAAAAAAAAGAATGTATTTTGAGAAGCAAAATTATGTGTTTGATTTATTTCAATAAAATTTTTACCCATGTTGTTTGTTGAATGCAAAATTTAGTCTATAACTTTGTTAAGACCTCTAAATTGAAATATTCTATTCGAAGCAATCTTGTTACGTTTAAACCATATAATATTTTAGCAAAACTATGTTCATCTCTAACCAAGCACACTGTAAATTAAGGCTAAAATCCAGATAAGAGGTAAACCCCATTTTTGTATATATGCCACTGTTTGCCAGAAGTGATGTATTGGCTTAAAAAAAATGGTAGCATAAACCATCAGGACATGTTTAATGTTTCACTTTATGCTACAACTAATTGTAATGTTTAAACCATGACTGGGTCCTCTGTTAAATTATCACCTTATCANATGCATTTCTTATTCTCCTGTTTAAATTTCTATTTGTTTTTTATGGTTTCACTTTTAAGTTAGTGTATATATAAGTTAGTGAAATGTTAAGCTACAATTTAGAATATTATATAAAAATACTTTTTAGTGAATACAAATGTATAATTTTTACAAAATGTGTTATTAGTTTGAGAAATGTCTGTATTATTAAATAAAATTTTCATAATTAAGCTGTCAAAAAACATTTTCTCTAAACTAGCCCTTTTTAAAACTTTAAATTGCTGGCTCCTCATCAATGCAATGATCTGTGGAAGCTGTGATGTATAACTTGAACAGCCATCAGTGAGTACTGAATATAATTACAGTGCATGTATCTTTCACGTAATAATCACCACAACGTGGAATTGCTGGTATAGAAATTCTATAAAGCATGCAAGCGTGACGTAAACGTTAATACTGACATTTTAAAGAATAGAAAGTCGAAAGTCATTTCTATGTCAGTCTGAAACCCACCATTTCTTGTTTGGTGTAGGAGAGGGAATCGGTGAACATTAGAAACTTGGAACGAGAAGAAAGTTTGGAAATGGATAAGCAAACAGATACAAGAAAGAAATAAAGAGATGAAACAACAATAATAATTTCAACTATAGTTTTGTAAGGTAGCAGAAGATTGAAAAAAAAAAGTCATTTTCTGTAAGTGCACAAAAAACAAAAATACGTAATTGTAAAACACGATTTAAGTTTCATGGATTCCATCTTGAAAGATTGTTGGATATTTAACCTAAACTTTGCCTTTCGAGAGCACAAGACAATTACCTCACAAAATAAATAAAAGTCTCATAGCAGTGTGCTCACCCCGGTAGAGCAGTCAACCGTCTCTCTAACCAAAAGTTCCGGATCCAATGCCTACAAAAAATTGGTTGTTGTGAATGACATAATCCTCAGTGTTTGTGATGAATATTCATTTCTCTTGATAAGAAATAAGCATTGTTCATGCTCCTCAAATTACCTGTATCTGATTTCGATAGGACGTGAAACAGCACAACATCATTGTCATCACGTGGCCATTGTCTTCCAATAACGTCAGATGTTTTAACTTTTGTACTTGGCTTTTTTTTTAGGAAAAAGCCTGAGAATTGAAGCTGTATTTCAGGGAAGACTACACAAAGCCATATAATTATAACTCTTAACACATGTTAATTTGTCTAATATATTGGGGTTAATCTGTCTGGCCTAGCAGCTAGAATATTGAGCTGTAGCTGGAGGTTGAAGGCTCGAAACCCACGCAAGGCAAGAATGTTTGTGATTGTCCATTCCTATTCATTAATAATAAGTATTTTCTGTTGTCCTGAAATAAGCCACTAGGTGTCGATGGGATTTGAAACACCAAATTTTAGTATCATAATTAAAAAAGCTCCGAATTTTAAAGTGAGTTACCCGAAAGTGAATTGTCCAATAGCATTTTGGGATTATAATCTTAATGATGGGCATTTCATCGCCGGATGTGATTAAGTATTGATAATACCCCCGTTGAGGGCTTACTGCGAAAATAACAGCGGCGCGGGTTGCGTTTGCTATCGAAACGAGGGGCAAAGCCCCGAGTTTCTATAGC
>KZ875406.1:0-10281 GCA_003456935.1 Machilis hrabei
ACCCATTGTGTGTCGACGGGACGTAAAACACCATATCATCACCAGTATTAAATATTATAATATTTTTGTGAGTACCCCTAGCATTACGAAGAATATTTAGCCAAACCTGTTTTTAGCGATGATTAACTAGTCATATTTAAAAATAAAAACGACATTCAACTAGCCTAGAAAAATATGAGTAACTGTGGTGTTGTCATTTTTCTAAGAATCTAAAATCTTTATGCTCACATTCTGTACACGAATATACTTAAAACAATAATAAGTTGCAAAGATAATTATTTATTCCTTATTTATATTATTTACTTGCGGGAGTTTAAAAGGAAAAGGTGTGTCCGAGATTCAACTCACACGACTCGTGGAGAAAAACACGTCAACCATATCCTTGGAACTTCCCTCCTCAATTTCTGTGTTATGGCCTTACTAAAGGTACACTTGTCCGCTTACACGCGCGAATGAGAAACCAGTGTCCAGGCCCTCCACGTGCCTTCCAAGCGGGTTCCCCTTTGTAGGGCGATGATGGTGAGGGAAGCGGCAAGCAAGCGCTCTACGCGCACTCTGTCAGGCCCTTGCATAAACTCACAGAAGTGCATTCGAGCAGGTTGCCTTGTTCGTTGTCTTACAAGATTAGAGTGACAGTTTCTCCAGCGCAAGTAAAATTGGAAATAAGTTATTATAAAACGAGAAAATATGTGTTAAAGTGGCTGGACATATTTGTCATTTAAACTGAGTGCTTAGATTTCAGTGGTGTCTGGATTCACGTATTTACATGGACTGTATGGATATTATCGACGCGCTTAGGTGATCGTTTCCAAACCTAATTGTCAAAAAGGTAAGCTGTATTTTTGTTTTTATTTTTTATTGTAATCTTCGTGTATGTGTCCTAAAGATAATAAGACTAAAAAGTTTGAAATTAATGATGGTTGTGCGGTTTAAAAGACTTAAGTATTTTAGCGTTCGTCTAGTCCTGATACTGCGAGTTTAGTTTATTGTAGTTTTGATTGTATTTTTTTAATAATCTTTTAATTTGTTACGTTGTTGTATTAGGCTTGTATATACATCCGTTCTTACAAAATAGCCTAGTAGTAATATCCTACGGCAGCTTTTTGATTGCCACCATTATATAGGCTATGTCCCACTGTTGAAGTTCATGTATTAACATGTAAATTTTAATATGTTGACCCAAAATCAGTGTGTTGGGTATTTACTTGAATGTTGTAGATTTTAAGGACAGTCAGAGACTCATCTTTCATTATAGGGCCTATATAGTTTATTGGTGTTGTGTCCCTATATTCCTGGACGCTAATTAAACTATAGTACTCTAATTTAGGGCCGAAATTAGCAGTTAGCATTTTAGGTTCAGCAGATGTTAATGTATTTTTTAAATCCTTGACCAAATTAAATTGTACTTGTAATAACACTAAAATATTAATTCTGACATTACTTGTTCTAAATGGTAGTTAGTATTTTTGCCTTTTTTGTTTGCAATTCTGTTGTGGTATTAACAGTATTTTTTTTAGCATTGTAAATGATTGTTAAATACATTGCAATATGGTTATAACAATTATTATTCCNCGCAACAAACTCGTATCTACTCCGCCCTTTGCAAGTTTGCCGTGTATGCTCTCTGAGTGGCCGATTGCACGAGGTCGGCGATTACCTTCAAAGTATTTGGACTCCACGTGGAGGCACTGCACCGTGGTTTCTCTCCCGCTGTGCGCTGTCGAGCGGAGTTTCTTCTATGGAAACTCTACGGAAGCTTGAGTGCTGCAAAATCCGTGGTGCGTCCCCTCCACGGGCCTCCGGCGCCCTGGAGTGAGCATGCGTGTGACTGTTTTGCTGCCGCAAGGAGCACAACTCGCTGTCCCTGACCAATCCACGCAATAGTGCAGAAGGAAACAATAATAAAAACGGATGTTGACTATTATATCTTGAGAGTTAATATTTTTTTTGCAAACACGTCAAACAAACTTCTAAGATTATACGTATGAAGTGCTTAAAGTTTGTTACTGGTTTTAATGATGCTTTACATAGGTTATTGTTTTGCAATCAACTACTTGGTCTACTTTTATTTTTTGTTTAAATGACTTTTATTTGTTACTTAAATTAATTAATCTATTATGTTCTAAATATATACATTTGACAACACAAATATACACTACAAACACAATAGGGATCATAGTATAAATACTTCTTAAAACTTTGTTCCGTATTAGCAGATTGGTTTTCATCACGTTGGAAAAATAAACATAGCGTCTAATAGTAGAATGGATTATATGAGTTTTTAGTCCCATTGTTCCGACTGCGATGGTCTAATGGAGACCCCATCTGCGTCGTAACGACGCTTCAGGATGATTGATTTTTGCCACTCACTCAACACACAGCCTGTGGTTGGTTCTTCTACATCGAACACTTATCGATGGGACCCCACTTTTGACGTCCCAACCGGAAGACTAGTTGGATAACCCTTTATATTCAGGGCTAGGAGTCCGCCCTGGGATTTGAATCCTGGAGGCGAGCACTCTTATCATTAAGCAAACCCGTCGTTACCAATAGTAGACACATACACTGTTTTTCTTTGGTACAAATCTTACATGTTTACGTTCGAAATATTAAAATAAAAGTGCTCATCAAATTTTGCTTATGTCAGTGTGTAAAGCATCTTAAAACTAGATTTTTCTAAGTCTAATAAGGCCGTGAGTTCAGATCCAAAGGTTGCAGTTAAGGGAATTGTTTGAACACTAGATAAGCTAATAATTAAAAAAATTGAAAAAAATANTAACAAATTTTGCTTTAAATATTAAAAAAAAATTATAAAGCTAGTTATCTCATGTTAGTTCTATTTTAGAGTCAGATGGAATATAAAATCTCACGAAATTACGTCTCACCTTAATACAGAATTACCATCACAAACTTAGTAATTCAANTCTAAAACTTGTTATAAGAATTTAGAACTTCAAAAAGTGTTTTTTAGCTTCGTGTGAACTGTATTTCATATATATATATATATATATATATATATATATATANACACACACANATATATATATACACACACATATATATATACACACACATATATATATATATATACAGGGTGATTCAAAAGGTTACTCCAAAATTTTAATTGCTAATAGGTGAGCCCATTCTGAGTCGAAATAATAAAGGAACATGGGGTCTGCGCTGTACAGTTTCCGAGTTTAAAACCGTTTAGTTAGCCAATGAGGCGAGAGCTCTCTTCCACGGAATGCTTAGTTTGTCCTGTGCTCGCGCCTCATTGGCTACACTAAACTGCTTTAAACTCAGAAACGGTACCGCGCAGACCCCATGTTCCTATATTATTTCGACTCTGCTATTTAAAATGTCTTTGATATTCGTTGCAGAGTACAATTCGTAATTCATAGATTAATGTTTAATAGACCGCAACAAATACAGTATTCAACCTAAACTTTTTCTTTTTTCTAGTAAAGAAAGAATCGTATCAGTAAAATAACGTACGAACATTTTAATCAACTTGTTAAATATTTTCAATGTGCTTTGAAGTCCCGTCTATCCATGATTAAGTGTCCTTTGTTTCGCTGATTGGCAGTCTTCTCTTTACGAATGTAAAAAGGCTCGATTAAACTGTTGGTATAAGAAAAAGTATTTAGACGCGGAACAGCTGAATGGAGAGTAAAGAAGAACTGACCTTACGCAATGTAAACGAGAAGGTACGATGCCACATTCGGAGAACACCGAACGTAAAGTGGCCCGTCGACTCAACTCGCGACCGATCGGCTGCACTCGGGACGTAGGCGGAAACGCCCGAAGTAAATAGAAATGCGACTGCGCACGTACCGCGGTGGTGGGCAGGCACGAGGAAGGGGGGTTGGTGGTGCGCGGGTGTTTACATTTTTTTCGAATTCAGGTTCGCGCTTAAAACCATGATGACACGTGTCTGAGACCTTAGTTTATCATCGGCTACCAAGCATGTGCTATCACTGTAGTAACCATTGGGTAACATCTGATCAAGCCTGCCTATTATTGTCTTTGGAGATCTTGGACTAGTTTCGGATACTTCAGTCAACTATTGAAAAAGTAAGAAAAGTGCTAAAATTATTAGTTTGCGAAACATACAATTATTTACCGGTAGTTTTGGGCACTACATTTTTTGAAACTTTTTCTACTTATTATTAGGCCAACTTTGGAACTTGCGTATTCGAGTTTAAGCGTTTATTAGCTAACCCACTTTGGGTGGTTTGCGAATTTTCGTACTAATTAAAATTAAATCCAAGATTACTTATCATTTGCCGGTATTAATATATTAGTATAAAACATTCTAAAATTGTATCCAATTACAAAATAAATTGTATATAAAAGCGAAACTTCATTTTTTTTTAAATATAATTTTATACAAATATCGGATGTAGGCTAATATAATTTTTCTTTACATAATTTTTGAACTTGTTTAATGTTTTCCTGTAAATAATATTTTCTTTTACAGAACATCTGAACTCCGTTAAATTACTATAAATTCTATAGGTTGTATTTTTTTTTTATTTTGGTTCTTTCCTAAATAAATTATCAGACACCGTAAAAAATGCTCAGATGTAATATATGTATTGGTTGAAACTATATTTCTGCCTACCAAGATTACTATTTCGAACGTTTAGTTGGACCACTATATATACAGGGTGATTCAAAAGGTTACTCCAAAATTTTAATGGCTAATACGTGAGCCCATTGTGAGTCGAAATAATATAGGAACATGGGGTCTGCGCGGTACCGTTTCCGAGTTTAAAGCAGTTTAGTGTAGCCAATGAGGCGCGAGCACAGGACAAAATAAGCCTTCCGTGGAAGAGAGCTCTCGCCTCATTGGCTAACTAAACGGTTTTAAACTCGGAAAAGGTACCGCGCAGACCCCATGGTCCTATATTATTTCGACTCAGAATGGGTTCACCTATTAGCCATTAATATATTGGAGTAACCTTTTTAAACACCCTGTACATATTTATATATATTACATCTGAGCAATTTTTACGGTGTCGGATAATTTATTATCCGTCAGATAATGTATTGGCTATCTTACATCGTACACATTTTGTATGTTGTCGGATTTTTTAGGTGGCGAAAACATGTGTTGCAGTTATGTTTAGTGGATTTATTTCAGGTATCTTATGAAGCTGACAAGATGGCAGTGTGTTTGTTTTAAAAAAATTATGTACGTTTTCTAAACAAATTATTTTTTTTCTTTTCAGGAGACCAAAATGGTTGGATACTTCGAGTCTGATGGAAAGGCAGACGCATCAAGTCCCCGTGAACCTCTTGCATTGACGAAAGACTTTCTCATGAATTCAGTTATGGGTCCATTTAGTCGGGTACTTGTAAGTGAAGTGGAAAACAGTCCTGGTGTAAAAACTGTGGTCTGCAGCCCGGACCTCACCGTGTTCTCGTACACCGCCACACCAAAGGACGACCGCCATCCACAACCAGTTCCTGCTGCCCCTTCCGTCGTTCCAGAGACCAAATCTTACGAGTGTACATTTTGTCAAAAGACTTTTCAACAAAAGAACACTTACCAAAATCATCTTCGCACTCATAGTCGTGAAGGCGATGATCCTTACAGGTGTAATATTTGTGGAAAGACATTTGCTGTACCTGCACGGTTGACTCGCCATTTTAGAACACATACCGGTGAGAAGCCGTACCAGTGTGAGTATTGCAACAAATCATTCTCAGTGAAAGAAAACTTAAGTGTGCATCGTCGCATTCACACCAAAGAGCGACCCTACAAGTGTGACATTTGTGAACGAGCTTTTGAGCACAGTGGTAAACTGCATCGGCATATGCGGATTCACACTGGTGAACGTCCTCATAAATGTAACATCTGCAACAAAACCTTCATCCAGAGTGGGCAGCTGGTCATCCACATGCGTACCCACACTGGAGAAAAACCGTACGTTTGCAAAGTCTGTCAAAAGGGCTTTACATGCTCAAAGCAACTCAAGGTTCACACACGTACCCATACCGGTGAAAAGCCCTATTCATGTGACATTTGTGGTAAATCTTTTGGATATAATCACGTTTTAAAATTGCATCAGGTCGCTCATTATGGTGAGAAAGTTTACAAGTGTACCATCTGCAACGAAACATTCACATCTAAGAAAACGATGGAAGTTCATATTAAGAGTCATTCAGAATCTACAAACCACAGCCAAAGAAGTGCACCCGTTGAACCTGTCCATGACATGGACACTTCTGAAACAACATCCTCCGTTTCGTCCTTAAGTGGACCAGAACTTAGTGAAGAGTCGTCAGACCATCGACCAGGACCTGTAGCATCTGATTCGCCAAGCGAGTCGGAAGAGGGTTCATTGGAAGTTGGACGCGCGACACTTCCCTCTGTGGCTGCTGCATTTCCGACGTTACCACCAACGCCACCTTCTGGGGATCGATCTCCTTACAGGTCACCATCACCAGCTGCACCAAGAAATATGTGTTACTACCTTCCATCAGGGTTTTACCCCAATCCAGTCCCATTGTCATACTACCCCCCACCAGCTTCTCTTTTCTCTTGTCCCACCCCAAAAGTTCGTCAAGACTCCGTACCTCCACCTGTTGTTACTGAACCAGCTGTTTACCTTTGCCCTGAACCCCTGGGAAGTATGCAGCGTTCTCGACTTTCGTACTCACCTCCAACTGGTTCACTTTTACCAAGCTACCTCGAAAATTCTCTTCCACTCTCCCTTACTAAGAGTAAACCATATTCATCCCAATCGCATTTCAAGTCGCCTCCAACTCCTCCCAGTAGCAATCCCAGTCCAGAACCATTGCACGCTGAACATATTACTTCACTTCCAGACGAGGCTTCGGCTTCTCTCCAAGATTCATTAGCTTCACTTCCTCCAAAGAAACGTTCCAAAATGATAATTCAACGCTGGGAGCAATCAGAAGCTATCGGTACGTCGCCGACAACTCATTGCTCGGTCATTCAGTATGCCGAGCGAGGACATAACAGGTCACCGAATGCTGTTTGTTAGGGCTTGTGTATTATATTTCGTGGTGCTTATGAGTGAGATTCAAGATATACGTGATTATGTAAGGTACTGTACAGACTAGTTTGGATTTGCCGTTAGTGGCATATGCTGTAAATGTATTTAAAATACATTTACAATGTCAGATATACCTCATAAGATTGAAAGAAACTTGCATCGGGAATATCATGTTTCACCAATCTTTTTATTTTATTTTACTGTCCGTGACTGTGGACTCTAAGAGTGAAGTCATTGTGTCTACTCTTGCAGATTCTTTCTTCTTTGAAAGAAGATATTTGCAGACTTTTTTTATTTTATTTTAATCATCGAAAACTTTTGATTCATATGATGGATCTGAGTTTTTTGCACTGTAATATAATTCCTATAATTAAACAGACTGGTATTACTATAATAATATTGATAATGTATTATTGTGTACTTGAATGCGTGATGGAATGAAAGTGTGCATTGAATTACATGACTGTGAGCTGATGACTGCTGTAATTGTTGTGCTGTGTTCTATTGATGACGAAGATTACATGTACTTGTTCCAAGTATATTTGAGTGGGTTTTCTAAATGTTACGATGGTTTAAAAGATACGGTGTTTAGAAACGAGATCAGTCAGTTCCTGGTATGTGTAACATCTTGTCATATTAATCTGTGAATATTTAAATTGATTATACATAATTATATATTTGGTTTGAAGCACAAATAAAGATTGTCTGCATACCAAAATATATTTTCATTTAAAAAAAATTAATGTGCTATGTAATGGCTCAAGTGATCTCAAAATATCTATCTATCGTAAAGACGAAAAGAAGAACTGTACCTGTTGTGATAGGATATCAATGGCATTTGAATGCTTTGTGTTTTAGTGTGAATGTGTTAGAAATGATTTAAAATAATAAAACCAATTTTTATTGTGATTGCGTGTCTTTATTAGAAAAACGAAACCTTGAATTGCCATCAACTTATGATAATGTTGATTAAATTGAATTTNTTTTTGTTTACACGACGTTTCATTCGCCTTAGTTTGGACTTTTTCAGTGTGTTTAAAGCAATGGTAAAATTACAGTTAAACACTTAAAACATAAAGTTTTTGTGTATGTTTTTAAGTGTTTAGCACTAATTTTACCATTGTTTCAAACACACTGTAAAATGTCCAAAGAAAGGTGACCGAAATGTTGTGTAAACAAAATAATAGGGCCTACTTTATTTTGAATTGGTTTAAAAAATCGAGAAATTAAATTTGTCTTCAGATTTGAAGGCCCTGAATTCATTATGAAATAATAACTTTGCCATTGAATATATACCATGTTCATTCATTATTTTTTTGGACACATATATCTGTAATTAATATTTAGTGGTAACACTTCACTGCACAATTAAATCAAACTTTTAATTATTTTGTCCTTTTCAGTAATCAAAGATTTCTTCATCAGCTAATGAATTGAAGAGTATTGCATAATTTATATTTTTATTATCCAGTGAACCACTTAGTTTTAATTACAGATTCATATTGTTTGCTGCAGTCTTTATCTTCAGTTGTATCACATCTAAAACACTATCTTCACCGCAAAAATTATTGATATTACAGACGAACACAAATATGTTAATGTCTTGACGTGAAAACTTAGCTACATTCGTCGTCCACTTGAGTACATTTATAGTAAGAATTACGTATTTTTGGCATTGCAATTAAAAAATTCCAAAACTTACATTTTTATGGGAAATGGTACCATTTTTTTGTTAATAAGATCAATAGAAACTAATGAATTTTGAAAGAAAATAATTCAAGCACTTCATTAGCTGGATTTGCTACAAAGATTTCGGATGGATTTCCTACACTTGAAAAGAAAAGTATTTTAACAAGTCCACTGCTAAGTCCAGAGTTCAAAAGGATGAAGACCAACAGTAATAATGAGCATGGGATTTGAACCCAGGAAATTGGCTGTATATACACTTAACACACATACTCGCTTTATATCAGTATTACAAACAACGATTTTTTTCTTGAAAATGCTTATAAAGTCATTGATAGGATTCGTAGTTGGAGAATTTGAAAAAGGCGTAAGTATGTTTTGCAAATTTTAGCAAATATCTTTGTGTTTTGACTGCTGTCTATTAAATTTCTATTAAATAATTTAATTTCTGAGAAAATCATTGTTACCGTTCAGTTGTCTTTGTAAAACCAAATAAAATACCCACTGTATGACTCGCGTTTGGTAAGAACTTCAGATGAAACACTTTTTGCTTGTAATGATTATGGTGTTTATTTCTGGAGCTGAACGCTAAAAATAAACGCTTTATACATTCAAAGCTCCCCGAATACCAGTATGATACATGAAGCTGTACTAATTGTACGTATTTAGAAAAAGAATAAAAAAGTTAGTGGCTGCATAGTCAAGGATGAAGTAGTCAACACGCATTACAAGACGCGCGTTGCAGAAAGTATAGATTTTAGGATACTTTTCGCAACCTACTCCTTTTTTCGTGNGGATTATAATTGCTTATTTAAGTTTTATCCTATTATTTTAGTTATTGCATGGATCTATGGTCCGTAAAATCACCATACCTTATTAAATTCACCATGGTACAGAACTATTAACNATAACAACGAATCTTTCTCAGAGGCGTAGGCTACCAACATTAAAAAAATATATGTTTTCTTAACGAAGGCCACTTTTATGAATATATTATTACTGCAACTACGTGAGGGCATTTAATAAAGCTTCAAAATTACTATGTGAGCTGTACCACTCGTTTCTACAGAATCAAGAAATTAACACAAGTGAACCTTTTTAACAGTTTATGATACGTCTTACTTATGACGTCATTATGATGTCACAGTGTGTTGAAAATGTGAAAGTAAGACTGACTTCAACATTTTTTCAAGACGTGACGTCACACGTAAGAAGCTGCGAAGTACCAGGGGTAATTAATTACAGACTGGCCCCATAAAAAATAAAAATAGACTGCGAATAGGAAACTTGGAACAATGTGTTGATACTTTAATCATTACTTAGTTTACCAAAATAATACTAAAGATTTGATCACCATACGAGGCAAGAAAACTAAAAATAAAGATTTTAAAAGTTCAATGTTTAGTTTTGCGTTATATATACAGTGGTTGCTCTGGCTTTTCCTTTTCTTTTGCCACTCCACTCGCCAAATACAAATTTGTTTCGCCAAAATATGTTTAGTGTCGCCATGTATATAAATTAACAACACTATTGGTATTAAACAAGACATGGTAGATATTTAATAAAT
>KZ875409.1:7026-19523 GCA_003456935.1 Machilis hrabei
TTTTAAAATAGAATATATAAGTCCTTAAACAAATCTGTTAAAGCACTGTAGATATATTTAATTATCTTTTCTTGCATTAGTGGTTTACAGATAACCTAAAAAAAATGAAAACATTGAGTATGGAATCTACTGTATACCATGCTAGAATCACAAGTGCCAGTTTATACTTGTAAATAAGTATTATATGATTGAAAAAAACTCTAAAAAAACTTGTTTCAAATAAAAAACAAACTTTTATAAAACATGGTTTATGGGGTTTAAAAAAAGGTTTTAAACAAAATCGTTTTTTTTTTTGTTATTTAAAAATGTTTTTTTCCACTCTGCTTTCTATCATGTCATTCCCAATTCAACAAGTCATCTTTTTGATGAGTGCATATGTGAGCTAACAGCCGTCTTCAGCAGCTAGTGTCTCCAGGTCCGACAGACAGGGCTTAACCTTTTCACTGCGCCCATCGAGTATACTCTATGTCACTACATGCGTTGTAGTTGCGGCAGTCGAGTTAACTCGATCGCACACTTTGTGCTGTTATTGCAGCGGTCGAGTTATCTCGATGCCTCAGAACTCTTTCAGGTTCATACTGCCATCTCTTGAGAGATAGAAAAAATCTTGAACACAAGGTCTTTGCTTGATAACAGCTGAAACAACTGTATTCTAACAAGCATGTGTAAACAGCTGATACAGTCATGGCTGCACCCAACAGAGGGATGTTTATTTGGGAATCGTGATGAAATGCAGCTCAGGCATTGCAGGAAATAAGTTATTATAATGATTCATCATTTGATAACAGTTATAGAGACATTGATGATGTGTCTAGTAGTTCAAAGAGTGAGAATGAGCCTCAGATTCCTACTGTACTAAAAAACAGAAAAAAGTTGATGGATTCAGTGTTCAGTGGAAATCAGGTACCCTACATTCACATCACCTGTCCATACATTTGACGATTCATCTAGCAGTGTACAAACCTCTGATTTGACTTCTCCTTCTGCAGAATCTGATTTTTTTTTTATCTATTTGCGACCCAAAATTTGTTTGCCGAAATCGGTAATTTAACTTTTTTTACTGTTTTTTTTTGTCTTGTGGGTTAAATTGAGATTTTCCAAAAATAACCCAGCATGGGGAGGTTACACTGGGGTTTGAAACCCAGCAGTGAAAGGGTTAAGTAATAGCCAATTGTTGAAATGTTCTACAGGTTACAAAACTATGGTTACTGGTACCAAATATGAATATGTAATCTTGAAAAGTGGACGTTGACGATGACATGTGGTTTTACAGCACTCAACACACATGGGTTATTAGTGCAGGATTGAAAAGTGGAATATCCTGTGATACTTGTCCTAAGCCTACATAAGGTGCCTAATCATTCAGTCTTATTAAAATCAGCCAGTAAGCAAGTAACATGTCCATTAAATAATATGATTATAATCAATGAAATACAGCCTTTTGATTTAGAAATAGTACATAGTAATGGAATAATGTAATGATATGTAGAAGAGAGACAGCAAGTAAACAGACTGGTTGAGCAGGTCGAAGCTAAATGACTTAGATATGTTAGTTTATTTATTAGTTTAATATCTTTGACATTTAGTATTTTAACTATACTGTTATTTGTTACTAAAACGTTTGTTTTGTGTTTAGCTTCCCGAAAGAACTTGGTCGTATCTAAGGACGATGACAGTGTGAAACTCTTTGATGGAGGCTTCTTTAAAGTTGCAAGCCCATCTCCGTCAGCCATCAAAGGTAAGTCGTAATCCTATAACACCTGGGCAGGGATATGTGTGTGGTTATTGTTTTCAGCTGCCTGTGTTATTGCACATGTGAAATAAGAACCAGTGTCCAAAAATGATTTCCCTTTTTACAACATGACTGCAAACAGACTACACTCTCTGCATAACACATTTGGGGTTTGTCTCTAATTGTAGCCCCACACAGAGTTCATCAGAGTAGCCAAACTTTGTCTAGGTTTCTTTGATCTAACTCCTTTCTTCTAGACGACTGTTGTGTACAGTCAGAATGAGATGTGGGGTTGGTTGTCTGTTCTGATATAGCGTAAAGGGTTGAGTACAAGCCTCCAAAGTTGCATTGACGAGAGATCATCAGTTTTTGAGTTATGCCCTTCATACCACCCAATATCACAAATCAAAAGTAACATCCTTTAACCAGGCTGTGTAGGGGGCATTCAACATAACAGAAAGGGTTGAAACCATGTTGTCCCAAGTCCTCTCGACACAACCACGTCTAGATGTTTTGCCTGCAACTGTTTTCAACCCTTATCAGCAACCCCTTTGCACGTACGCCTGTACTGCCTGCCTGCCGAGCCCCCTTAGGTCGCAAACTTTTAAACCACATTCCATGTTATTGGGTTACACCTACAAAGTGCACTCTAACCCAGAGTGCAAACCCCGGCTCACCCCCCGTCGTCCGGCCCTGATTTTCATCCAAGCAAAGTCATCTGACAGCCCATTGCCGTCAAGTCAACCTCAGAACAGTTAGCCAAGTCTCTATCAACCAGTATTTGCAGTCTCCAAAGTCACCTTTTTGCTAATCATCCCCCTTTCCACTCCTGTGGAAATGTTACGAAATTTGGGGATGTTAACCGCTACGAACTGTACCAAACATGCCGGGAGCCTGTGGTAACACTGCTGATGCAGTATCAACCCCTCTGGACAGGACTCGTGACATGCAACCCCACGAACTTGAGTACACTCCCTATTATTCCCACCCCCATAAAAAAACTTTGAGCGTACAAAATTTTTTTAAACTCGTGACAAACGCACGATAGCCTTACCTCAATGTCAGCAAAGTTGGGTGCGTCGCGAGCACATGCGTCGGTGCGGTTGAGATTATCATGTTACTCGCAAGCAAGGTCCTATTATGAAATTCTTACATTAATCTTGTTGTGGGATGTGGCCATAAGAAGATAACTTGGATGAAATATATTGTACAAAAGGTCATATTATTGTTTAGTGTTGTTTCACAAAAGGTGTCTGGGTAAATACCAGATTTGTTTCCCTAATCACTGAAAGTTGAGAGCAGGAATTACAATGCTGAGAGATGACAAAGAAAACAGATCAGTCAGAACCTGAAGCTCTGTATACTTGGAGAAATCAGAAAGATGTTGTTTTTCCGTTACCAAACATTTTCTTGCAGGTGTGTGATTCCTCTATTCAGTCTTTAGGGTCTGTTTTGAATATCGTTCATGTTGGGGTATTTTTAATATTTCTTGTTCTGGTTTGATTTTGTAGATGGATTCTGTATATCAGCCCCTAATTTGGGAGAATGCCTGCATGCAAGACAGTTCGTTTAACAGAGTGAAAATCAGCTGTTTTATTTCATTTATTGGCTACGTTTGTACACATAATAAATCACTACATACAATAGATGCAAAATAATGTAAAAATAAAAAGTAAACATCACACAGGAAGTTAACATTAAAAGTGAAATCCATTATGTATTTGGGAACTGACCTTGTTTTGCTTGTCTATTTCTGTTATTTGTCTAGAGCCACACTTTGGTACTCTTGATATATGAATCCATTTATTGTTCGAATACAGTATTAGGCCGTGGCTACACTGGTTCCATCCCAACCCGATCAGGTGAGACTCGACCATGTACGAAAAATAATCACATGCTATTAAATTACAGCGACTACATTGGAGCCGTCCCGATCCGATCAGTCCAGCCCCGGTCTGATTCCGTCCTTTCAATCTGGTTTTATTTTTATGGCTGTTACCGGCCAACTTCAAGGACTATAATATACAAAATGGCAGAAATCAATCCAACTGACGAAAAGATGATAGATTGCATTGTTCAAATTCATCTCGAGTAGCTCATGTTCCTTTGGACTGGTTTTGTGTTATTAATATTTGCACTTGTCATTTGTCAGCTTATACTTATGAAACAACTCGAAGAAATCCGTGAACTAAAAGCATCGAAGATCCAAACTTAACGTTATCATTGTCAGTCAGCTGTGTCGGGATGGATCCGAGCAGGCACTAATGTGGCCACTCCTCAGGACCGATCTGATCTGGTCGGGTCGAGACTGAATCAGTGTAGTCACGGCCTTAGGTGTAATAAGGATGCAGGGGTCGCGCTGCCGATCGCATTTTTTGCCAAATGCGATTTTTTTTATATATGTGGCGAATTTTTTCTTTATTTGGCTATTCTTGTGGCGATTTTTTTATTTGCTTGGCAATCCTATAAGATTCTTAAATTTATTTCTTTTAACACTTTATTGCAATACTGTATATATTTAGCCTGTTTTCTTTTTCTTACAGTACCAGCATCGATTCTGTCGTATCCAAACGAAGCGTAGCGCGAAATTTCGTTTCGCTTAAAACGCAAATTTTCGTTCACTTACCAAGCTACGAAAAATTAAATTCGCTATTACGTCTTTCAGGCTTCGCCTGAAAGACGTAGCGAATTTAATTTTTCGTAGCTTGGTAAGTGAACGAAAATTTGCGTTTTAAGCGAAACGAAATTTCGCGCTACGCTTCGTTTGGATACGACAGAATCGATGCTGGTACTGTAACTCTCGCAAACTTAAACTGTCACTTGTATTGCGTTTAATCATCCCTTTTCTTTAAGTTTATTAAATATCTACCATGTCTTGTTTAATACCAATAGTGTTATTTTATATACATGGCNACACTAAACATATTTTGGCGAAACAAATTTGTATTTGGCGAATGGAGTGGCGAAAGAAAAGGAAAAGCCAGAGCAACCACTGAGGATGTTAGAACAGTTGTAATAGTGCTGTTTTGACTTTTGAACAAATCATTAGAAGAAAGGAGGGCCCATTTTTACTTGCATATTAGAATCTTGTACTTTTTAAATTTTATTATGATTTTGTTAATCTGCTTGGTATTAAAATTTTTAAATTCAGCATAGTAAATCAAGTTAAATGAGTATATAGGTACAACACTACTCCTTTTCTAACCTTGTCACTATTTTTAACAATAAAATACATACATATATATTACTATCCCATTACAACCCTTAAGGAAAAGAGTGGATGTCAAATTCAGCGATGCAGAAGCTTTTTTAAATTTTTCTAATAGTGCTGTTTAGATTTGTGATATTTTAATACTAACTTGTTTTCATTATCATTTGAGTGATGATTTCTTAACCTGTCTTATTAGGAAGAACAAGCAGCACTGGTAAGAAGAGGCTTTCTTCAAGGCGTCACAGTCGAAATAGTCGAGGTAGTCGATCGATCCTCACTCCAAGAAACACAAATGTCTGTACTCCTATTCTGACTGCAACACAGAAAGCCAAAAAGGTTTTAGAGGATGTAACGGTAATTATTTTGCACATTTTTGAAGTAGTAACAATTTAGTAGAGATATCTTTCTAAGAGGAGGCATGTTAATTGAAAGGACCTACATTGGCCATTTTGAACAAAATATAGCAGAAGAATTTGCTGTACTTACCTGATTGGGGGTGCATCCTATAATCGCTTACATATTGGAAAAACATTTTTTTTACACTTGAAAAGTTGAATTTGTTGGTGTTCAATAATAATTTGTTTATAATTTTAATATAAGTGGTAAATGTGTTAATTTCTCTATTTGTTTCCTCGTTTGAAAGGTTTCCAAGGATACTCTCCTTCTTTCGTTAGAAGCAATAAAAGCTTTAGTAATCCTGTCAATTTCTACCTGCTTGGAGTCTTTTTATTTCTCTTCCCCACAGCCCAGGATGTAAAAAAAAACATTTTGACTTAAGCACAGAAGTAAATGCAAAGAGTCTTCTCAAAATTTGTTGAAAAATAATAAAACTAGTATAGCTTACATGCACATACCTGCCAACTTTTACGATAAAAACGTAATCTGTACAATTTTTTAACTTGAATACGATTTTCCGATTTTTAGTTGTTGTTTTTAAAAACAATTTTCCTTCTCTCTGTCTTTTTTGTTTTTGTTGTTGTAAAACATTGAAATGCAACTAAATGAGCTAAATATCCCATTATAGCAACGCTTGTTATGTTTTAATAGCACTTGAATTAGCTGCTGCTTGCTTGACTTTTCTTGAAAGGTGACAGCTGTGAAAGAAACACAGCTCTGGTGGCAAAAGATACAATCAGGCCAACACATGTAAATATTAAACATAAAAGTTAACATTTATATAGACATACAGCTGTATTATAAACATGTATATATTCAGAGTTGTGTTAATAGACGTGGAATATCAATCGTGCATATTGGGTTGTATGCCAATGGAAATTATCACAATGTATTTAATTTTTTTAAAAGTAGATAGGCCTATCGATCTATTAATGTAGAATAAATATTGAAATGCAGTGTTTGTCATTTGTCAGGGTCAACTTTAATATTTAATAATTTATAGGTGACCACTTTTTTTTTAGAAGGTGATATTTCATTAGGTTTAAACAAAATTTCCTTCCAGGTCCCCCTCCCCCTGCAGGGCAATTACGATTTTTCATATTTGAAGGTTGGCAGGTCTGCATGCAGATTATATTCCATTTCAAGTTGTTAGTAACCGGGGGTGCGGTCTATATGCGAGTAAATGTAGTAATTTTGATCAATTTTGGTTTTGTATGTTAAACATTCATATAATTGTGCTTATCAGTAGTTTTAGATGTAAAACTGCCTCACTGATGTGTATTTAAAGAGCTATTTTTGTTCTGTTTTCAAGGATTTGACTCCAACTTGTAAATCCACACCACTGAGAACTAGTGGAGCAACACAACCAGTACTCTTTGAAGATGAAGATAATGGAAGTGACGGTGAGAATAGAGAGAATACTGAAAATGTAGCACGTAAGTATTCAGTGGTCTCTTCACATTTGATTTATGCCGAAAAGAAGTGGCCGAGCTTATCTGTGACTTATAAACAACCTAACTGTGGCACCTCAAGTTAAAACTAATTAATGCATAATATCTGTTTTAGGTTTTTGTAGTACAGTAGAAATTCATTTATGCATGAGCTCAGTGTAATGGCTGTAAATTTTCAAGACACTACACTGTACAAATGATTTTATAGTTTGTAGCTTGTTGGAAAGTGCTCAACTTAAAAGTTCTCTGCAAAACTCAAGATTAAGACAAAACATCACGTCACCACAACTTATAACAACTTCTGCCAGAAAAAAAAAATGCTGAAGGTGATTGCAATGTTGTCACTTAGTGCTGGATGTTTGCTTTTTTATTTATTTAGTTCCATAACATGTTATATTTTATTGGCATGATAGACATGTTCACGTTTACTATACCATTTTATAATATACATTAATTGTTGATGTAAATTAGAGCTTTCATGATGTTCTGAGGTTGATTGTTCAATCCCCCACTAATCATGGCAAAGGGGACAATTAAGTCTTCAAATATGGCAGAACACTAACAACTCATTGCTTAAACACATCCCAGTCTTTTGTCGTAAAGAGTCAATCAAGTTCATGCCAAAGAGGCCGTTAATAATATTTTACAGAAGAAGTGAAACCAATAAGAGCACTGATGTGTGCTGTCAAAAATGCACATCAAAGTCATTATATTTAAGTCCTTTTCTATTTCATACAGTGTGTTAAGATTCTTGTGTTTAACACTATTCATGGTCTTGTAATGACTGTTTGTCATGTAATACAAAATTGTGATTTTCACTGATGTTTAACAACACAAACACAGAAGTTTGCCCCAAAACAGCAGATCACTTCTTATCAAATAAATAAAGTTTAGATTACTAGGGGAAGACAAAATAAGCTAGCTATAAAGATTATTTTCATTTCTCTTTATCAGCTAGTTCTAGTGTTGTTATTTTTTAGATTGTTGTACCTACCTATAGTTATTTCTGTTTTATTATTTACTTGGAAGTGTACTGTTTGTTGCTTTTGGGTCAACTTATGTAAGAGATATCTTTTTTTTTTTTCATAAATTTACAAAAGTATATTAAACTTGTGGAATAAAAATTATTGTTAGTGGTTATTAAAAAACAAATTTCCTTTTACTGTTGAATAAAAATATTCACATGTGAATGAAGATTGATAAAAAATTAATGTTGTCCTGGCCTGAACTAAATATTCTGAGGAAATGGCAAAATCAGATCATGCTAGATGATGCAATCAGAAGTTGCTAAAAGAAAATCAAATGACGAGTTGGTGCTTAACACACAAGAAACTGGTAGTTGAACTTCTTTACATGTACTGCAGAAACAAAATTTAAATGCACATAATGTATCAATATACTAAATCCAATTTTTAAAACTGCATGAGTTAACGACTAATAAAGGTAAACCTATCTTTGTAAGTAATTATGTGATTAGAAAGTAATAAATACGATTATACAAGTTTTTACCACACAAAACATTAAGAATATACATGAACATATTGTAGAATTTGAGACTCAATTCTTTGTCAAATACATTGAACTAGTATTGACATTCTTACTGGAATAATTCTAACATTTCACCGCACGCTCGTAGCTTCCTCAGGAACAAACCGCTAAAAGCTATTAGTTTAAAGCTGTTTGACACTGAGGAAGTATTCCAGCGGCAACAGCAAGTAATAGCCTGACTCTTCAACGTATTTGAGTATACATATTGTTACAAATATCATATTTTGTCAAAAGTTTATGCAGTTTTGGATGTTGATGTTATGTTTGATGGAAAACTGAAACCAGTATTGTAGGATTTAAACAAGACTGTCAGAAGGTGGTCATTATCAACAGTTTTGTAATGTCATAAAATTACTTGTAAAATTAAAATTGAGTGACAACTGTGAAAAGTGTCAAAACAACTGTTTTAAAAGTTTGTTATAAAACCTTGGAAGCTCACTTAACTTCTGCTTCCTGTAAAGCACTCTAGTCTTTACTTCAAAATTTTAAGTGACAGCAAAATCTCTTTGACAATGAAATCTGATTTTTAAATGATTACATGTAAAATGTAATGTTATTGGATTGAAGACTTTAATATTTTCTTTATTATTTATTTTAGCATACCCATCTCCCATTCCTACGCCTGTAATTCCACTGACGCCAATCTTGAAGACTTATTCTCACGGATGCACGCCATCAAGGTATCAGTCTCCTATCAATGTCCAAGGAGGGCTTGACCCTTTTGACAGTCTGCTGTGTACTCCTAAAACAGGTATTTATGTGTCATCTTTACTTTGTAATGGGGTGTAATGNGTGATTAACAAAGTGTATTTCATGCGATCTTATTTTGTCAGTTGTCTTTTACGATTTGTCTATGGCCGTACAGCAGGTGCAAACATTTCATTAATGAAATTTCAATCTCTTAAGCTTTAAGGCTAAAAGTAAAATCTTATCATAAAGATTCAATATGCGAGTCATGTTTGAGTGACTAAACTGCTTTTATTTAAATGTCTTAGTGCCAGGTTTTTATGGTAAGTTTGATATGTTTGACTGTCTTTACCTGTAAAAATGTTGGGCATGAACTGTTGTGCTTTGAATAAAGCTGGACACCCACTATAGACAAGTCGCAGGAAGCCGCCATTGCTAGATAGGTAAGTGTAGCAAGGCAAGGTGCAGAGAAAATTTCCTCTTGAGAAAAATATATAGAAACAAATGGAAGCGCGCTCACTACAGGCAAGGCAAGGCGTAGCAAGCCGCCGTTGCTAGAGAAATCGTGGAACTTCTGGAGACGCAGGGATGCCTTGCTACCCCTTGCTTCTAGTGGCCGGAGGAGCAAAGCAACAAGGCACAGTAATCTTTGTTTCGGAAACTTCCGTACGTCTTTGGTAGGGCTCAGGATGCATCTTTGAATTTCAGTCTGTAAACAACCACTTCCGAATACGTTACTACTCAGTGTGGTGTATATACAACTAATTACATTTGTTGGCAAAAGCAGTATTAGGTTGCTAGGACAGCTATAGCTTCACTATTTTTATAGATAGTGCGCCTTGCTGCTCCAAGTGGGTGGACACCATCTGTGTCCCGTCTTGCTGCCCCTTGCCTCTAGTGGGTATCCAGCTTAAGTTTGATACTCACATTTAACTAATCGTAACAAAAAATATACATTTCAAAAGGACATTTACTTCTTTTAAATCACAACTTCAGTTTTTACTTTTTATTTTAATTACATCTACTGGTTGAAGAAATTAAACTTTAATCAGCTGTAATTACAAACTGGACCTTTCTTTCTGAACCTGCCTCGGATTTGACACCAAGAAGTAATTGATGTTTTTGTCTACCATGTGGCTAAAGTACATGTCCGTGTTGTTTATTATGAAATGTGTGTCAGTGCCAATAGGGTTTTGCTGTATACGAACTGCATAATATGAGCTCACAAGTGTTATCTTTCATTTGGTATTAGTTTTGTTACTGTACATGCAAACAATTTTTTTTAGTCATGATTCTTTCTTTCCAATGCTGAACTTTGTTAGTAGCATTGGGATAATATCCCTTAATGATTTTCTTGAAAAATTTCACGTTTTACCCTGAACGTAAGACATTTCGTGGAATAAAAACTTATGGAAAACCTTTATTTACCGCTTAAGATATTAAGACATTTTGATTGTGCATGCAGTTAAAGGCTTCTACTACATTTAGTTTTACTAAAATGTATGGTCTTTACAAAGACAGCTGTAGTATTTGCAATAGACATGATATTTTAAATATTGATGTGTTAATTATTTTCTAATAATAGTCAGAATGCTATTCTAATCTTATAAATGCCAAGTTTCATATGGTACCACTAATCCTTCAATATGTTCAATATACGACACACTTCCATCTCCCAGACTAATGTCGGAGAGAAATAAAAGTTTCTGTAGTTCAAGATACATGATACAGAAACTATGCTGGCTAGACTTAAGATAAATCTAGTGTAATATTCATTCAATTACAGTATTGCTATAATTAGTGCCAGTCCAAAATGTTTTCTTTTACAAGGTAGTTTATAAAAATATGTTTCTGTGTACTGTGTAATAATCCTGTTTCACTGTTTTTTTACATTATTTTTTTTAGAAAAACCTTTGGAGATGCACCATGAAGCACTTACATCTGGGAAAAGACGTGTGCATTTTGCTGGTAAGACTATCATGTCATTCGGTTATTAAATTATGTTGTTGATTTGTTAATACCATTTTGTGACACATGAAATGAAGTTTTAGTTACAAGATGTACTAGCCTACTTGTAATTTTGAGATGTAAAATTGATTTTCAGCAAAGTTAAAACTGACAAGTTGTTGTTGTGAGTTACAAGGGGTAACCTACACTTCTGCCTTTACATATACAAGTATATAGGTATGTATTTAACAAATACTTCAAGATATACCTAACATTGTTTGAATGAAGGAGTATGTGGTGAGTGGACTGGAACTGCTTCTAAAAGTTTTTCATACTCTGGCTCCAACTTAGATGAGATTTCTTTCAGAAGTGAAGCTACGTGGTATCTGTCAGTCTGTTTCTAACACTACTTTTTCGAAGTTTCATGGTAGAAAACAATTGCTCTCATGTATAAGACGATGCAAACATGACGTTAACATTCTGAGCACGAGATATCAAATTTGGGAAACTTTATTTCGATAATGAATTGTAGAACTCAAGTTTTGGGACATTGAGAAACATTGCTTCCATTAAGTATTACATTGCAACTCAATCAAACCAAACTGAATGTCTTGTTTCACTCTTACACCTAAAATATCCGATTCTTGTTTAACGCATTTGAAGTCTTGAAATCTCCGTTTGAATTCACCACGAAGTCTTCTCACGCTGGCCTCATAACTGATGAGTTTGTTTTCCATCACTGGGGCGATTGATTTTTGCTTCGGGATTAGGAACAAGTTATTCTTTGTTAGCTGAGTAGTAAAGTGTACAAGTCTCATTTTAAATACTCTCAGATGACCCCAGATCTCATCAATAAATTGATTTTTTTTTTACCTAAAACTTCACATTCAAATTATTTGTGTGGCAAAAATCTCTCAAAATCCTTTGTCTTGTTAGGACACAGAATAGCATACACACTAAGCATCAAGTATTTCAAGCCAGAGAGAGCTTTGTTACATTTAGCAATTGTGTATGCTACAGCATAGCTTGCATTTGTAGCTGCTATTTCAGAACTATTTTGTTTTCTACAAATATTCTGCTGACCTGACAGTTTCTTACATAGATCTTCTGTTTCATGTTTCCTTTTAGCTTTGGTCATGGCTCTATAAGTGGCATTGTCAGGAAATGTTAAACATCTTTGTAGACTGCCACAATTTCATTACAATAGCTTATTTTTAAATTGGTGAATGGTGAAAAATATTTCCAAAACCACCTGAAGCCCAGGCCATCAAGAGCAGTTTCCAGTGAGTTTTACCACCTTCAAGCTGCAATCCAAGACCAGTTGCCAGTTTTACAACCCGTAGATGTGTCCAATCTGTTGGCAGCCACTGACCTAATATTAAATGATTACTCTCAACCAGGCTTTAATTTCCAACTTCGTGAATTGTATGCGCATCAATTAAGCTCTGGGTAATAACCACAACTGTTGCGAATTGTTCCGTAAAAGTGCACAGAATTGATCTCGCTAAGCTATGAAGCGGAAAGC
>KZ875414.1:0-10009 GCA_003456935.1 Machilis hrabei
AAGGAATTGGACAATCCACCCGTAAAATGGCCGCCTCCGCCTTCACGGCCAACATCGACATTCACACCCGAAAATTTCCTTTGTCTAAACCCCAGTGTGTGACAAACAATGGAGCAACGTTAATATCCATAGTGATAGTGATAGTGTGTTCATGACATAAAGACGAAGGACATCTGATGAAGCTAGGCGAAAATTAATGTTGTGGAGAACCCACAAGTTCCGAGTAAGGTAAGCGATACTTGTTTGAACTTAAGTGCTTAATATGAATTCCTACTCGAGTTTCCATCAAAACCTTAATTAAGGTTCACATACTGTTTACAAAATTATGAGAAATACTGTACCTGGGAAGTAAACATGACAAGTCAACAATGCCCGCACACCTAATACGTCACTCACCATTTGCCACTGGCTTATATCGTGTATGTATGGTACGACAGCTTCACGCAAAACCTTAAATCATTAATTACTTTCACTAATTAGGTGATAGCAGTTTAAATTATCATCAGTGGATAGGAAATCATGTCGTGTTTCAGACAAACGCACACTTGACGGGTTTCGTTTGTAGCAGCAAAAAAGGTTGTCTAGTTAGTGACATTTTGAGGTGATAATCTTATCCAGAAAAAAACCTGGAATGAGATCAGAAAGCAAACAAGAACTAAAAGGGCTTACAAGTATTTAGGCAAGGCAATACTTAAATTGGTGACACAAAGTAAAATAAACACTCGCTCGCATCGCTATGTTCAACTTTAATGAATAGAGGAGCAAATACTAATGCTACACTACAACACAGATAATGTTTAAATTCTGCACTCACATTTTATGACTGACAGTGCTCCCCACTGCGACCTCTTCCAGCGTGACGTCCTCAGCCACTTCTGCACCTTATGAACGAGTTGCACGAGGCTTTCGGGATCGGACCTCATGATCTGGTCAAACTCGGCAAATTTACCGGGTCGGAAGAACACCTTCGTCAAGCCGAACTTGAAATCCTTGTCGCTAAGCCCGAGAGCCTTAAACATTGCCTAGAAAAAACCCAGTTATTAATGAATATAAGATTCTCAAATTAACCAGTTAAAAAATGTGTGGTATTGTAACCGTTTGTGTACTCACTTTGCAAAACATCCTTGGATCCAAAGATGCTAGTTGTGGAGGAAGGAGTTTCTTATACATAGAGTACAGATCAGTGAACGGAGCCCTCGACGGAAAACCTTGCTGCATCAGCTCCAGCACGCTCGTCATTCCCGAACACTGTAACTGCGACAAGATTGAGCCGCCTTCGAATTTGTGGTCCACCATCTTAAGATTGGGTTTGATACACCGAATGAAGCTCGTGCCCTAAAAGAGTTATTAGACACGTTTCTTTTACACATTAGCCCTATTTTGCCCTTGGAAAAAAATGTGAAGGTTTCGGATGCCAAATTTTTTACACGTGATGGTAAGTGCTGCCATCTAATATCTGATTCTGTACATATTTCATCATATTCCTTCATGAAAGTGTCATATTTTAATATTCGAATGGTTTTTGTATAAAATAAGGTTAACACTGAATGTAAACACATACTTATATGTGACAAAAAGTTGTGATTAAATACGTAATTACGAGGCTAAACTTATTTTTTATGAATAAACGGCACCCCGCTATTGAAATATGTACAAAACTGGATAATAGATGGCAGCACCGTCCATCGCGAGTTTATCACTTTTGGCATCCGCACAGCGACAAAAAATTAATTTGAGCTTTGCGTACTACTATAGCAATACCTTATGTTAAACACATTCTGGCAGAAGGTGCCAATGGAGGAGTGGATAAAGTGATGGGCTATGGATTCAGATGTCGCATTGGAAGCCAGCTAGGACCACGGTCCGTCTGCTTAAGACAAATTTATTTTCCAGGACTCAAAACTATAATTTCCCAGGACAAAAAGCAACATTTTCCAGGATAGCAATCGTTTATATTCAATCTGTATTAGTATTAAAAAACAACTAAGTTTGATAAAAATTCAGTTTGATAATTAAAGAGCAAGTTGCTTAATTATCTAAGTACAATTGGTATAACATATTGAAAATAATTAGTATTCCTACTTACTTGTTACAGTTCTACAATCCAAAGCGGTAGATGTAACATCACTTTTCAATTGATTCATGGACACAATGTTTAAATCAGGTGGTTATTATATGTGTTTTTATATGTAGACTATAATTACCAGTTATGTATATACAGTACATTTACGGTTACACAAACATATTAACACTAGGCACTTATTTTGCAGGAGCTTGGATTCTCACAGTTTAACTATTTTTAAGACTCTCCACTTTTTCTTCAAGTTCTGAGGTCACTTTCACCAATTCCCCACTCTTGTCTTTGGCTGTTCTCCGCAGGCTATATGATTTTGTAATCAAAGTCAGGCTACCGCAGGTCTCTCTCTGCCTTTTCCGCACGCTTATCGGCAGACTTGTTTAACTCCGTGACATCGGTTTCTAGTCTTTCCTTTTCAATCCTTCTATCCAAAATTTCTTTATGCTTGCTACGGCCTTCTTCTTTCAGTTTTCTAATTCTCTGATCTTCTAGACGAGTAGTGTATTTCTGACGAGTTGATGCTGCCGAAAGAAGCTGTTGCTTTGAAATGTGACGTTCAGGACACCCCCAACACTTTGAACACGATCACAGATCACACGACGCGCAACAAAGGATTCCTCCCGCAAATTCTCCACCTCTATTTGTGCATTGGTAGAAAACCCTCGTTCCACACTTGCTTGAGAAGAATGGGTTTCACGACTTCATGCCACAATGAAAAGTAAGAAGCATTTTTTCCCATCGACTCGTAAAGCAGCACATCTACTCTCGAAGTTGAAATGGTTGGATCAAATTATTTAAATTTCGATTTATCAGAAGCTACAGTAATATCTAAGAAATTACTTAACTCCCTCAAAATATCATCACATGCTGATGAACCCCCTTCTATCCTGTTACCATCTTGCAAGACTTTTAACAGCTTTGTCATCCTACTTGTGCACAAATCTTTACTCCCTGCTATTATTATTCTAGGGTCCAAACATGAAATGTACCTAAGCAACACGTACTTGACTGGTGACTTGTCTAACAGTTTTTGTACAATTTCAACAAGAAATGACCTGCAAGCGACACAAAACTCACTTATCTTTTTACATTTTAATAGTTGTTTGAGCTCTTGTTCAGCTGCAAACCCAATGTTAATTTTAGCATGGTCACAGAAATTGTCCATGTTAGCCAGGTGAACTTTTAACAATGTAGCCACGTTTGTTATTTTATCCACGATTTCACTTTTGACGAAACGGCGGAGTACATTACATATCGTGTCGTAAAGGTCTTCGCTTAAGAAAGGAACCGTTGGCTTGTCTGTTTGGTAAAGGACAAGGAATGACAAGAGAGCTTTGGCTATACATACAAAACGCTTAAGTTTAAGAACAACTAATGGGTCTTTGCAGCTTTCTTTCCCTGTACGGAAAGATGCCGTAGCAGGTTGAGAGACTGTTCCATCGACAGCACGAGATGCGTAGTTTTTTACATTCCCCCACATGTTAATGGCTCTTTCAGCCACCGGAACATTTTGCACCCATCTATGGCCGCAGAACTTCAGAGGAAACTCAGCAGAGCCAATTATTGCCAAATAGTCCGTCCTCTCTTCTAGCTGGAGTATCTTTGAACAAACTTGTTAATAACTTCAATATTTCCCATCCCGATTCATTCACACCATGAATGATATGCAATCCACATGTACCAATGTTTAACAGTATGGTTTCCAAATGTGTGAACAGTTTTTCTTGCATTAAGCGATGGAATTTCCAGTTTACATTAGGGCCATCCATTGAAATCTGTTTATACNAGTCTGCGATCGTTGTTTCTTCTTTCACTATGTACATATTAATGTTGTTTTTTTTTAAACCAAGTACTGGCTTTGATTTAAACTGAAGCAAATGTAGTGAAATGACAGGATTGGAAATATAACAAAGGACTGTACGATCCTTAAGTGCTATAGTTGGAAATGTTAGGATATGTCAGGAGATGCTACTCAAAGAAGTGTGTGAAACAATAACCACAACGACACCGCGCGCACTTTACGTATCCCTGTTCCTCACAAGCTGCGATAGAACAGATCATCAGATCTGAATGTGAAGCAAAACAAACCTCTTCGCAGTTTAAAAATATCTGCAGATAACTGACGGTAACTTGATAATTCCATTTTTGGAGGTCCAGTTATTTTCAGTATTGTCTTGTGGCTTCAAATGCTCCTCGTATCAAAACGCCTGCATATTGGGTGAAATAGACTTCACCATTGTATTTCCTGGCTCTGATTTACATTTAGACATTACTTTTGTGAGGAATTCTTTGCAATCAAGAGCATGTCTTCTCCTTTTTAGTTTATTAAACACAACACAGAATTAAAGCAGCATGTTTTCTGACTAGCTAGCCATTTTTCGTAGCTTGGTAAGTGAACGAAAATTTGCGTTTTAAGCGAAACGAAATTTCGCGCTACGCTTCGTTTGGATANGACAGAATCGATGCTGGTACTGTAGCATACAAGATATGGATTTTTTGTATCATAAATTAAATGTAATATAGAAGATGTGGTCAAACAAATTCCAACTTAAACTGACAAGACAATACTTACTGTGCTCAGTAGCTTATCCATTAACTCTGTTAGCTGAGACTTAAACTTCGATCCGACGCTGATGAAAGACAATTTTCCTTTTTGAGAATTTGTGGCTGCCATGAAGAGACCTTTCAAGAATGGGTTTTTGCTCTCCTGTACCAAACCTTCTAAAGATGCATGAAGTGCATCATTATTCTTCTCTATGAACTGGGCCTGCAAGACAAAGAACAAACAAAAATCACTTCAAACGATTCCCTAACAAATTAAAATGCTGACTATTGTAGACCTAAATAAAGCTGTATTAATACTGAAATTAAAGATGTTAAAATTTTACTGACAAAATTGTGCCCTTTCTATGGCTTAAACCTAGAACCTGTAGAACCAAATCTGTAATCCACATTGATGATATCTCGTCCCTCAGATAATTAGGCCAGACAAAATTATGACCTCCGCTACCAGTGTTTAACGAACCGTTAACACGGAGTTGTTGTTTGGTTACAAATTTATAGTTGATTCTTAACCTTCAAATTTAATTAAATTAATTTTTTTAAGATCACTTGAAAATAAAACACAAACTTGTTTCTTTTTCTTTTTAAAGAACTTTTAAAAAAAATTGCACCTTAAAATCACAATTTCAACCACAAACTCAATAAAAATCTACAAAACATACCATGGACTTAATTTCTGTTCTCTTGAACATATACCCAAAATTAACATATTTATTTCAGGGTTTTTATTAACGAGGAAATGAAAAAAAAAACCTGTAACATTCGGTACTTGTCACATTTCCTAATACTCAAATACATTTCCTTGCGTTTATTAACTCGTAAGTACAATAATATATTGTCCTTGAAATCTTAATTTCAACCACTACTTTGAGCAACAAAAATTAAGATGACCCTTGTTTAGTTTTAGACAGGTTTCACAATAACGGGATGCAGACGAACAAAATTAAGGGTTTAAAAGAAATTTACCGTTGTTCATAGAAATGTATACGGAAAGAAAGCAAGTTGCTGCCATCTTTGGAACTAGTTTACGAACTGAAGCCGATGATGGAACAAATGAACATCAACAGTAATCTCCATACATAGTACTTTGCTTACTTATCTACGATACTCATGGCTTTACCAGTTCTCTGCAAACTGCTGGTGGTTATTTGTGATTCATATTGCTATTATCACACTAATTAATAATTTTAATCAGTTGCCTGAGCAAATGCATCTTCACTGTCCATCGCATTCTCTTCTTCAACTTCGCTACTACATACACTCGTTTTGAAAAAGAACTGAGGAGAAGGAACATCAAAAAGGAAGACAAAGAGAGTTTCAACATCACCATTCATCTTCCAGAGAAAGAAACGTACAAAAATTTCGAGGTTCATAACTTTTAAAATTGTCAACATTAGTAGGATATTCATCAGGGTTAGTGTATTCTATAAGCCTCACTATAGCTATTCATACAGACCAACTTTTATTTCTGTCCTCATAATCGTTAGCGTATACACCAGTGTTTTCTATAAACACAGCCTTATTCTCACTAATTAATGAATCTAAAGCATTTCAAAATAACTTACCGTCTGATAGCAGACAGCACCAGCAAAGTGCCTGACAAGAAATCCTTCGTCGTCCCTAATCTCTCGGTGATCTCGTAGTCTCGACGTACGAGGCAACGCCAACCGAAAGTGTTTGCTGTGAGACGTGTGGACCGACGTTGTGAAATGTGATGCACTTGGTTTTGGTAATTTACTTTCTTCATCCAAAAGACTAAAGATGCCTTTCGCTTTCATTTCGATTAAGTCTAAAATAGAACAAAAACGTGTATACAGTACGTGACTTTTACCCTTTAAGACTTGCAAAGTAGTGGTCAGAGAGCTTACCAATGCAGTCCTGGTTGTCTACGTAATCAATGCGTCTCACGCCAAGACCTTCCTTTTCGTAGAGGGTCTGTTCTTCTCGGAGGATGCGTTCGTTAAAGAACTGCTGGAGTTTCTCGTTGCAGTAGTTGATGCAGAACTGTTCAAAGCTGTTTACTGTAAAGTACTCTGCAGAAAGAAATATGGACAGCATATAAAACAACGCACGTGCAGAAATGCCGAGTACCTTCATCATAATCTCAGATAATACTTTAAGGTGGTTCGACCTCTAAATCTCTCATAGTTTTATACAATTACAAAGTTAGTACACATGACTAGGATTCTATTTTGTGAAGGTAGATATTAATTTTGGTTGAGGCTGCGTGTGTGCTAAAGTGTATATAGAGTATTGCTTAGGATGTGGATGTTAGAATATCCATATCTTTGGTGTAACTGTGCCTGTTGGTTAGAATTTGAACAGCTCCTTTAGTTAAATTTAGTAAGTTTGGAATGTAGTGGCTTAATTTGGTAGCCTGAATTGAAAAGCAGTTTGAAAATGTTGCAATAATGTGTCACCCAAGTTTAAGACGTTAGTGTTGTGGAGACTTTCCGATGGTTTTATANCTTTGGGAATTTCTTTTTTTTATAGTTCGTATAGTTTCTTATAGCANGAGATTTTTGGCATACGTCCAATTCATTGCATCATTGACAGAAGGGAGAATTCATATTTTTAAATTGATGTAGAGTTGTGTTGGCAAGGCGTTTACCTACGAGTAACCTGTGAATGAATGTTTGAACATATCTGTTAGTAAAACGAAAAAGATATTTTTAGGAGGTAGTTCTTGAAATTTGTGAAGATGTTTACCCTTATGACTGTGTGTATCTGACCAAATATTATGCCAGAGGGTACGATAATGTTGTGTACAGAACTTATTGATGTTTTGTTTCGTGGGGAATAGTTTTTGTGAGGCGGTAGAAGGGTGTTTAGATTAGAACAATTTTGAAATTTCGTCCGCAACATCATTACCTAGTACATTAATATGACCAGGTATCCATTGAAAGGCAGGGAGTGTAGTAATTCATTTTAATTCGTTAAGGGATATGAATAACGACTTCGTTGGTGTAGTTATTATTAAGCATGTCCCATAGCATGTGTAAGGCTGATCACTATCAGAGAAAAGGACTAACTCAGTCGTAATATTCTGAGTTTTAAGCCATGTTAATGCCTCTTTGATAGCAATTAATTCTGCTGTGGCACTGCTAGAAGTGTAGCCAACATGCTACATATGAGTGAAATGTAATGTTGGGACAGTAAAAGCAATGGGCGTGTTACTGGTTTGCGGATCTCTGGATGCATCGGTGTATATATATAATTTGTTTTTGTAATGTTCATTAATGTGGTGTAGGGTATGTAGTTTAATATTAACATGTGTGCGTTTATTGTGCATGATTGTAGGNATTTTTATGGTTACGGTGATGTCTGGTATACTCTGTGGTACGTCTACTGGTAGAAAATAAGAATCATAAGTTTGCTGAAGAAACAATTGAAAAATGTAAACAAAAACTANTNTTGCCATCTGTGTTTGGTCAGCATAGACAGCTGAGCGAGACGTTCAACTCTTGCTCAACAGATGGCACTCAAATGCAGAATNACAGCTGGCAACCCGGCTACAACTTGAACTCGTGGTAAAGCATTTTGGCGTTCGAAGGCCACTACGATTGCGGTTCGTAGAAAAGGGTGAAGGGGTTAAATAGCAGTTATTCATATGAACCTAATGTATGGCTAAATAATTTTAAGTCATCTAGATAACAAGTTTATTCAATTTTCAAATTACTGACACACAATAAATGCAGTACACATTAGCCAGTATTATGATTCCTATTCAAAACATCAGAATTGGTCTAGCGATTTTGCCCTCTGCTGTAATCGGCACAGTAATTCAGAAAAATATCGGAAAAACTAAGTAATTAATGTTGGGTTTCGTCAACACTTACCAAACCCTGCAATGTCTAGAACACCGATGTAATGACTGGATGCTTTGAAAGGAATACTCTGGTTGATGCGATGAACAATGTAGTCAAACATTTTGCTGTACATTGCTTTGGCCAAGGCGTCTCTTGCACTGGTTGCTTCGTACACTTTCAGAGGAACCCTGCAAAACACAACCTTATCAGAAGACATACAATTTAATTTCATTTCAAAATGTCTACGTAAACAAATACACTGGTGTCTAAAATTAAAGCAACAAACATAAAACGATCCCTTCAGTTCGAACAGACCCACACAATTGTACCAGATTGCTGGTAAATGTAAGCAGACGATTGTGGAATTGTATTGTAAACAGAAGATGGCAATCGTGTCGAACAGTACTGCATTACAGCCGTATAATGATGACTGCAGAAATACCTCTNACACAATGCGCTTTATGTTTACTTCTCGTATCAGTCCAACATCAACTTGCAACGTTTACAAAAGGTGCTACGGCACAGAGAAGACNTCTGGAAGACTCGCTGCGGTGGAGAGCGATAGGAAGACTAGAGGCAGGGCAGTATCAAGCTGATGTGGCCAGTTGGCTAAATGTGATTTGCTCTGTTGTGTCTTGACTATGGCAGCAATTTGTAGAGACTCAAAATGTATCCCGAAGACCTGTTTTGGCAAGGACGACCAAGAGCGACGTCAGTACGAGAAGACCGTTATTTAGCCCCCTGAGAGCAAGACGGTACCGCCGTAGTACTGCCCAAAAGGCAATTGGCATCTGACCTCGCAGCAGCTACTGGAACTGTTCTACCTGTATCCAGACAAACTGTGCACAGGAGGCTTCGACAAAGTTCCCTTTATTGAAGGCGATTTAAATAATATAGAACATGTTTGGGATTCTCTAGGAAGACNAATTTTTTCACGCCAGCATCCACCAACCACCTCCAAGAATTGCAAATCGCTCTACAGGAGGAATGGCACTTACTGCCTCAAGCTGACATTGGTGACCTTATTCACAGCATGCCACATCGTTGTCAGGTCTGCATTGCCGCCAGAGGTGGTCACACACNATATTGAGGTAAAGTAAAAAGTTAACCGTTTTTCTGTAAAGTTGAATGAACGTCTGAATGCACAAAAAATGGTTTGTTGTTTTAGTTCTTTGCTTAGAAATGATGTTATCTTGCTTCTTTTGTTTTGGTTCAGAAGGTAGATCCTAATTATCTTCAATAAATTTATGTTCTTATGTGCTGCATTCAGTTATGTATGTGTTGCTTTAATTTTGTACAGCAGTGTTGTTCAATTCGTAGATTTTGTAANCCAAAAATATGTAATATTTCTCAGGTAGTGTTTTAAAAATATACTACAGTCTGAGTAAGACAACTTTCTGATTGGCAAAAAAAGAAGTTACTAAACATCCTGGTTCTCTTTTTATATAATATGTTGTCATATTTGAGAAGCATACCATTCATTAGCAGTCACAATTCATGTTCAAAATGTTATTGAACATAAACATTTAAACTCTTAACTTTAAGTGACAAATTTGCACCA
>KZ875418.1:36709-52242 GCA_003456935.1 Machilis hrabei
CTGAATATAATACCTAACCTAGCCAAACTTAAAATAACCCTGAAATTCTTAAGTCTTTCATAAACTTTATAAATTGCAGCCTAATAGTGCAGTCTTCCCCATGCATTCTATTTCGTAGGGAAAATACGTGCGAGTGGGCTAGCAAATTTCTTTCCAGAGTGTCCGAGTGCAAAGGGTTAACCTTTTTTTTTAATGAGCTATCTCAGTTGTCATTACACTAANCATTAAATAACTGTCAACAATAAGTATTCTCCAACAACATACCTGCAAAGCATCTACAATTACAGTATCTTTGTTGCCATAAGCAATAAGAACTTTGTCTCCATTGCTTCCAACTGAAATTCCAAATACTGAATCTGCACTACAAAAAAGTCTTGTGATCTCTGAGAAGGTCGACTGTTTTATCTGCCAGACGATAATGGTTCCTCCTGCACATCCAGCAACAAGAAAGTTTTCCTGAAAACAGAAGAAGAACCAAACATCGTCACAGTTCATGCAAACTTCATGGTAACCATAGGCTGAAATGGTGTTAGTGCTGGACAACCAAACTATTATGCATTATAATTATTAAAAAAAAAAAAATTCATAACCCCCCACCTTAATCTGTATGTGGTCCCAAACTTAAAAAGGGACATACTTATAGCTTTTAAACCTAAGAATATTTTTAACTTTAAAGACTGACTTACTTGCTTACATAATTTGAATTTTACTGAACATCCAATTTCATGATTTTAATGTTGTTTTTTTTTGCATCACATATAATGAGTTTTAAAACACTTTGATTGCACTTTTTATAAGTTTGATACGATCAAAGTGTTTTAAATTGTGACTAACATTTTAACTGTAAAAGCATAAGATCGATAATATTTTTATTGAAAACATACTTTTTGATAATGTACATTAAAAAATTGTCTAGAAAACAAGAAAGTAATTTAATTAATATTATCACTTTATTCCATATTATTACTGGAAAACTGAAACAGCTTAAAGTTGCTGCTAACAACACGTTACAACATAAACACTTACAAAACTTATAATCTGAATGTCTTTGATTAATTTCCCTACTACAAGCTGAGTGGATAAGATAATGCTTGAAATATTTTAAATATTAGTTCTCTTCCTATGAAACTATGAAACCTTGGAAAGAATAACCTGATTTTTATAGATTATTTAAACAGAGTTGATGCAAGGTAAGATGTAGACGTATAAACTACCGATTATAGTTATATCATTGCTACTTTTAAAACATAAGCCTTGACATGTTATTTACCAACCTGCATTTTGAAACAGGTCACTGGTCCTGCATGACCCACAATAGTATGCTTTAGCTGCAACTTCCTGTCTTCAAGAACAGACCAAATCTTGATGTTGCCGTCACTTCCACCTGTCACAAACTCAGTATTCTTGGCAGTGGGAAGCCAACACACTGACAATATTCCTCCTGGGTTATTTTCTGACATGGGATGCTTTGATATACAGTTTATTAGCTCTAAGTCACTTACAGGTGTAGATGCATCTTTGCATACTTGACAGGACAGCACGCATACCACCTACAACAAACCACAACAAATTAACTCCTTTAATTTTTAACATGCGGATACGTCGTAATGCTCAAATCTTCTAAATGTCTGAGATTCTTACAAATTTCAAAGCTCTTTTTGGCTCCTACAGGTAATACAATTATTTTAACAACACTGTTTTGACGTATAAAATCCAGCACCGAGTATCTGGTAACACTATCTCTTATCGAAAGGGAAATGGCGTACTAATAGTGACACTTTTCCATGTTTAGCATTCTCAATAACCCTAAATATCATGTTCACCTAAACTGGCTCTACTTTCATAAATTACACTGAACTGTTAACTTGTGTCACTTGTCTACAGATAGATATGTCATTTAAATCTGCTGAAACTATTTAACATATGGCTAGATATAAATTACACACACCCACAAAATGGGTGATGAAATGAAGAACTGAATATTGTAAAATATTCCAAATTCTACACAAACTCACAAAATAATTGAAATTTGCTAAAAATTGCAGTAAATATGGCCATAGGCAATGATTTTCTACCTACAGGGAAGATGGATCATCTGAGCGTATATTGGTTTCCTTGGGTCCAAGAAGTTGGCAAGAAGAGTTATTATATGCCACTAGTATTCTCATCGGGCAACAACTGAAGCGAGCTACGCACAGCTACTCAACTGAAACACGTTTTTAACACAGGAACCTTTTTTTCCTCCTACAAATGAAACCCGTCAAGTGTGTGGTTGTCTGAAAGACGATTTTCTATCCATTCATGATAATTTAAACTGCTGACTGCCTAATTAGCCAAAGTTATTAATGATTTAAGGCTTTGTGTGAAGCTCTTGTATCATAAATAGGCGTTCAAAGCAAAACAACTTAATAGTTCAGTTGGTAGAGCGATGGACGTTAGTGGAATTTGTAAGCCAAACAGTGGATCAAATCTTATATTTGTATTCCTTTTTTTTAATATAATATTTATCTCAACTCAGCTTTATTAGTTTCACATTTTAAGCCTTGGATGGTGATAAATACTAAATTAAAATAGGAGTTGAATAGAACGGTATTATTTGTAGACGAACAAGTGAAAATTGAAACCCCGGAAGGTGCTAGTAAATGTCCATGGTTGAAATGGTTGGATGATGAGCCACCAGGTGGCAAGAGTGTAACATTGTTCACTAATTAGTTGTCTGGGTGTTGACTACCTTCTTATATCTTACAGGATTGTTACTTACTGCAGTATCTGTATCAGTACCCAAATCTTTTTGAACTTGAAAAAAATTAGATAGCATGCTGTCATACTTTATTTGCAACTTTTTTTTGTATGAATGAGAGAGGTGGAAGAGATGGTGTGGGACCCATTCTCCAGCTTGAGTTGATAAACTGTACTTAAAAAACTATACAAAAGATATCAGTACAAAGTCTCAGAAAGCAACTTTGTGTTGACAGTCAAAGTCAGAAATTTGTTGGTCAAGTCAGATGAGCAATCAAAAGTGTGAACATCCATCAACTTGAGCTACAGAATGGGATCCACAAGTTNAGATTTTGTTTCACAACAAGTGTACAAATATTTCTTAGTAAAACCCGAGACCGACAGGTTGGATTGGTGGTTAGAGTGCTCGCCTCCTGATCAGGAGGTCCCGGGTTCAAATCCCGAGGCCGGCTCCTAGCCCTGGGTAAAAAAGGGTTATCCTACGAGTCTACCTGTGAAGCACTCCACACTAAGGTATGATCGTAGGCGTGTTCCGGGAGGCAGGTTAAAAGCGGGTCCCATCGATAAGGGTTCGATGTAAAAGATCCCACCTCCGGCGATGTGTCGGCTGAGTGGCAAAATTCAAAATTCAGTTATCCTGAAGAGTCATTACGACGCGGATGGGGTCTCCATTAGACTTGAGATGTCGTAACAGTGGGACCATAATCCAATAGCAATAGCAAGTAAAACCCGAATACATTTTTTGATTACAGACGTTTGTTTTAAATACACATGTAGCTGGCTAGCTAAATAATGTAATGTGGATGAACCACTCGAAAATAGTAGGCATTGTATCATCTCCTATCTGAAACTTAATAATGAAATTTTGGCATGAACATACTACACTGTTAATGTGTTTTGAACAAAATATTTACTTCATCTTTTCCAACAGAGATGAGATTTGAATAACTATCAAAATCCATATCAACAACTCCCCCACCATGAAGATGGAAAGTTTTCTGCGGCCACAGGTTTTCTTCATGAAGAGATGCTTTCACAGTTGCTACTGAATACAAGTACATACAGCCATTCCAAGTACCTACAAAATAATATGTATATAAAATCACATTCACAGAATACATTTCCACAAACCTTAACATAATATAATACTTAAACCAACTTTTAATAGACACAAGTACACCCTACGTCCTGATGTAATCTATTTGTGCTCTTTTAACAGGGAACTTCATTGTTTAGACACATTTTCCACACAACATGCAATATCCAGATAAGGTCTACAATGTTAAGATAACGTTATGTCCACAAAATAACATTGTATGGATATTTAAATAATAATATTGAAAACGAAATAGTGTCACACATTTTCGAATTGGATATTAACAAAACAATATTGTATGGATATTGCAGGGACATTTTGAATTGAACCATATAAAATTAATATTTTTTATGTCAGATTAATCAAAACTGATTAACATAATTGTAATTATAAATGTTATTTGTTTCTTTATATACAAAAACAATTCTTATATGACATAAACTCATTCCATTGGTGTAGGAGGATATTGTTTGGCTAGTGTAGAGTATAGGAATTTCCATCTATAAGATGAACTGATTAGACATTAAACACACCATCCATCTATTAATTTTGTGAAAATATATTATTGGATCTAAATGTACTAAAGATGTTGTATACATGTCTCAACAATATTACTAACCACCTTCTGTGGATGTTGTATGGATATCCAATTTACTGACACTTGGATAGTGTATTAATATTCATTGGACCTAAATAAAAAAAATCTGGATATTGTCAATATCCACGGCCAATATTCTACGCATGTTGTACGGATATTCAATGCTGACTGGGTTTATAGCATTAAAATCAAAGCATCAGAATCTCCCACAACAGACTCCACACTTTGGCAAAACAAAATAAGGACAAATCAAGCAGGCAAACCCAAACAATTTACTGTACTTATCTGCACACACTTTTTATATCTGAAAATTGACTTATGCACTATCTGCTCGCAAGGTAATTTTCATAAACAAACTTTTTGAATGCAAAATTATACACCCTTATTATTGTTCCAAGAAAATAAACTAACTTGAACTAAAGAGAAGTACAACACAAATTTATAATGAAATTGCAGGCTTGTTTCTTCTTACCCTTTATGGAAGAATAATGCAAATTAACAAAGAATTTGAAATGAGAACAGATGTATGTAAAACCCTGTCTTTATTTTTGGTCCTTCATTCTTCTCGTCTTTATCTGGATACACCGAAGAGCCGTTACATTATGCCCACGCCCATCTTAGGGAAATAAGCGCTCCTGTAGAACTAACAATATCACGTGTTAAGGTCACAGAGCCATATATACACAGTCCCATACTCGGCTTTCTATTAGTAGTGTTTCCGGTGTCAGAATGGGAAAAGCTGCCGACATATCAGAGTTTGATAAAGGACAAATTGTGATGGCACGGCACCTTGGAACCAGCATCTCTGAAACGGCGCGGCTTGTAGGCTACTCACGTACCACTGTCGTGAGTACGTATCTAAAGTGGTGCAAGGATGGGCAAACGGCGAACTGCCATCCAGCTGTGTNTCGACCCCAGCTCATTGATGGCAGAGGCCAGTGGAGACTGTCACGCATTGTTCGTAGCGATTGCAGGGCCACAGTGAGACAAATCACCCACAGCTACAACAGTGGTAAACAGGGCAATGTTTCACAGCTCACAGTTCATCGAACCCTGCTGCGTATGGGGCTCCGTAGCCGTAGACCCAGTCATGTCAGTTATGTTCCCTGCTGGTGATCGTCATTATCAATAGGACAATGAGCCATGCCACAATGCCAGAACTGTCTAGGAGTGGTTTGAGGAACATGATGGTGAATTTCATTTAATGCCATGGCCTCCAAATTCACCAGACATTAACCCAATTGAACATTTATGGTTCGATTTAGAGAAGAGGGTTTGCGCTATAACACCACTGCCTCGAAAAGTATGGGAACTGGAGGACCTGCTGTTGAGATTANGGTATCAGATACCCCTGGATACCTATTGCCATCTCATAGAATTGATGTGTCGCAGAGTAGCTACTGTTTTGCGGGCTAAAGGAGGTCCTACATCTTATTAGGTAGATGGTCATAATGTAATGTCTCTTCGGTGTATTATACACAAGTCTTTCTCNGTATACTTGCTCAATATTTTACCTAGACTTATTCCTCTCCTGCACCTGAGAATTGAATATTAAGTTTGGGCTATCAGTGTCCTTTGGCATCTTACAAGAACTTAAAATATTTCTATTCAGCTATGTAAGTTTCTCATAGCTTAGTTCACAAAAACCTGTAAAGTAGTGAAAACATTATAGTTTTCTTTTTACTCTGTGAAAATTGACGATTCGCAAGTCTGCATAAAAAGTGTTCTCTCTAATTCATCCATCGCTAATCATACCACAGGAATAGATTTAGCTTCACTACTGAGCCCCAAAACCATATCCCATGAAATAAAACACTGACACATATTAATACAAAACTTCTACTTTTATCTACCACACTTAATGTCTACCATTTTACATAACCTTCACGATAAGTGTGGCAATTTCAATGAATATATTTCAGATATAATACCATTTTGTATGGTACTGTATAAAAGAATTGACTTTACTTTTATCAGTGTTCATGTTTATCGTACAGAAGTGTTGGATCTGAATATCTGGTCACGATGGGCTGATAGCAAAGGTTTCCATAACTTTTTCACTCATTTGACACACAGGTGGTGACAAGAAGTTGACCCTGGAATAAAATTAAGCTCAGCTAGGTATGGTGTTCCCTGACTAAACAAGGACATGAATGTGAATAATTAGGCAGGCTGAACAATTTTATGGAGCCCCTCACAATACACCAACGGAACAACTCATGTGCAAAGGCCTTGGGATTTTTATTTGTGTAGCATATGAGAATATTTAATTGGTTTTCTGTTTTAATTTATATTTATTATACTTCCAGTAATTAAATAAAGTCTTATTGTCTGTTTTACTGTCTTCCCAATAGGCCAACTACCACCAATGAGGTTAAGAAATTCCACCTAATGCCTATTTACTGAAAGCATAGGTAAATTTTAGTTACTGGAAATATGATGTTGTCAATACACTTTGGTGCCCAAAACCGTATGTTCACATTTATTTTTTGAAAGAACAAAACAAAAACTTACCAACAGCAATACAATACTCTGATGCCTCGATGCATGTTATTGGTGGTGATATACCGCTCAGTACAGGCCCTTTATCAAGTGTTTCCCAAGATTTAGAGTTCAATACAAAAACTTCACTTTCAGAGCCAGCCATGACCAAATCTGTATGTGGAATGTTAATCAACCATCGAAGTGCCAGGACTCCAAGCTTACATTCAAACCTCTGTTCTGGATCTTTTGTTTCTAAATTATTCTTGAACTTGTAGCTTTTTATACTTCCGTCCTTGTAGCCGTAATACACGATTTGTTGCTGCAGATACACAGAACTCACGTGTGATCCGGAAGATGGTATGAGTGACACAGGGGAACCAAGCTGTGCAGACCAAACCTAAGGAAATAATTTGAGTAGAGCTTTTATAAGAATGAATTTGATAATCTAATCTATAAAATGCAATCACATAAGTTAATTTTTTAACTCAACATGCTTTTTTTTTTTCAAGTACAACTCCCGGATTATTAAAAGGAAGAAGAATATGATTAGAATTACCCTCAACCTTATGTACAAAAAGTTGTTAACTTAGTCTATGATTCTGTTAAAATAGTGACCCTAAAATATAAAATATCACCATAACACAAATAAAAAGCCCAGATGGAAGTCAATTCAGGACTTTTACTTGTTCTGACTTCTGCCAATATTCCATGTATATGAAGAGTACAGTTGTCAAGTACTCTAAGCATTCATTTTTTACATAAACATGGATCTAAGACCAATGATTTTTTTTAACAGAATGTGACTTTTACCTAAAAAAACTCTAACACCATTTTAAAATTTCATTTACAGTGGAGATAATTTATCCTTTAAAAGTTTGAAATTCTGCAATTTAATAAAGACATACACTCAAAGTGAACAATTTTGTAGGTCTGCTGTTTAACCTGTAAATGTGGTGCATAAACCAGCTTTAACATCCAAACAATATTGAGCTATTGAATTAGACTGACACTATTTTCACTGAAAAATTGTACTAACATTTATTGGTTGTGATAATGGTTTAACGTTTCCAGTTTTCACTGAATACGTTTGTTTTATTAACATTTCATCACTTCCTGCTGCAAGTATTGAATGAAATTAAATAATAAATATATTTCTCTCTGTAGTTGCACAGTAATAACTATTTATACATGTTAATAAACTGAACTAGCGTCCTTTGCTTGCACAGCAAATTGCTATACAAACTTTGATTTGCAAAGCAGTTACTGAAATGACAGACCAATTCTAATATACATACATTACCGCACTAGAATGTAGAATTTACANGAAACANTGTATAATTATTCAGTTTTTCTGGTCACTTGCCCAAAGAAAGCTCATATTATCAGGAAAAGTACACAATTCACATTTTAGTAAGTTTTAAGTAACACACATCTTGTTTACAATTGTTGACACTAACAGGAGGTCTTATATTTTTTGGCTATCCTATTTTATCTATTATGGAATTAACAATAAAACACATTCCCATATACATAAAACACTAAAATTTCTCTACCACTTTCACAACCATAAAATAATGTTCATAGCAAAAACTTACCTAATAAGACTAAAAATTAGGTAAGAAAGTCACCTTGCACAGCAAACTCTTCCTACAATCTCTATTATCTATTTAAGCATATCGTACATTTAATATTCATTTCTGGGCCAAAGGGAGAGATATATATAAAAGGGAGATGGAAACACAAGACTGCTACAATAGACACTTTATCCAACAAGTAATTAAAATACCAGACTTGCAATTTCTAATTCTTCCTGTATCACATTACATTTGAGAAAAACTGTACATTCCTGATAAATGGAAAGACAGACAGATTATGCACACTGGCATGAAATCTACAAAAAGCAGGCTGAGTAAAATGCCTTGAATTACGAAGCTCACATGTAATGTTCATTTAACACTGTGAAAAAGTGCTTTATGGATTGGGAAAAAAGCAAAGAAGTCACCTATAAGTTTAGAACTTTGCATGTTACTTCATTATCTAAACCTGGTGAGTGTGTGTGTATCTTGAAAGAGCCAAACTGAGTGTTAAGACTGATCACCACCAGTGGCGTAGCTAACGCCTGGAATGTCTGGCCACTTCACGGGGGTCCCTAGCAACCAAAGGGACTAAAAAAAAAAAAAATTGAATAGCCTATATAATTTAAAATTATTTTTTAGTTTTCTGTTTGTTAAATATAATTATTTTTCTAAAAAACTGTCACAGAAATAGGTCTGCTACTCTATCGTACTGTCTTCAAATATCGTTAATAAATTTTATTTTGAACTTTTTAGGTGTGATGCATTTCTATCTTTTATTTGAGTTTCTTCTTTATTTTGACGGACATCATGTCAAGTCTCTCCAGGGTCAGNCCGGGCAGACCTATCATGCAAGCCTTGTCGAAAATCATAAGAAGTAATGTATCATCTGAACGAGAGGAGGCCTGTTTTTTGAAGAAAGNACTGGAATCTTTCGAATTTGTGTTTCAAGTCATTTTGCACTCAAAAGTACTGTTGGCGAGAAATGCTATTTCAACCGATTTACAAAAACATGACTCTGACCTTTTGGAAGCCAATTCCTTAATTAAAGCAGCACACGAAGNGTTGAAGAAGTTCCGCAACGAGTACGGAGATACAAAACAAAGTGCAGTGAATTTAAGTGCTATTTGGAAAGTGGTGCTTGCATTTGGTGAAAAGTGCATACGAAAAACTAAACGTCACTCTGAAGAACTGTGCGAGGATGAGAGGTTCACCGATGCCGAGTCTCAATTCCGAACCAACATTTTTTATGGATGNTTATTTGTTTAGTCTTTTATAATATTTACATTAACCCTTCATATGCCAGGTGGGGCAACATAACTCAGAATGGCATGAGGGGTCTAAAAAGCCCCAATTAAAATGGAGGATTATGCCTTATGCAGAAAGTTATATCTACCTATCCATATTATTAACGCCTTAGGGAAGTGGCTTAGACAAAACAGTTTTTATTATTAATAACAGAATGCTATGTGGGGTACTAAGAGACCCCGATTAAGTTTGTGACGTTCTGACATCTGAACTATGAGAGTCTTTGTACTCAAATTTTATGTGCATATGACAGGGCCAAATGAATAAAAAGTTATGGATTGCCAAAAATGTGTTCGGGTTTATTTGACCCCACCTGGCATACCAAAGGTTAACTTTAGAATATAGGCCCCTATACCATGAAATACTAAGCAGTGTATACCAAAGCTTATCTTTTGTTTAACGTAAGAAGTGCATTTTTAATTTTGATTACTTTCCTGCCAATTTTATTTTAAAAATATATATAACACACTATGTGGATTAACGGCACACAACACACATGGGTTATTACTTATTAGTGCCAGAAAAACAAGGTATAAAAAGTATGTTCTGCTTAAAGCTAGCTATAAAACTATCATAAAACACAACATAAATAGCTATGAAATAAAAATATAGCTTCCAAAGAAGATTACACAAACTATAAAAGTAAATAGACTTCATACTGGTTCAATTTGGAAAGCAGGTTGGTTTGCCAGAAAAATGCCACTTCTTCCTCTATGTTCCCTAGGACAATATCCAGAGCTTTATTTATGTGGAACATCACTGAATAATTATTACATTGTAACAAAATGTGCCTAACTGTAAGTGGAACATTACAGTCATATACCATCCAACACATAGCCATGGGTGAATAGCGTGTGACCAAGATGGAGACGTGCTAAAGTTCCTTCCAAATGATGGATGCCAGGGAGAAATAGTGTCTTTTAGTGTACAGAGTTTGTCGTTTAGATCGGATCACCATTCTTCTTGGCATGGGGTGCGTATATTTCTGTAAAAGAGCCTTCGCATGTCTGTCAGCGGTAGTGATTGCAGGGAAAGATGTGGACAAAGAGTGGGTGAGTATATGGAGAGATCAACAGATGATAATGAGCCATTGGCTGGACTAAAATGAATATGGAAGATGATTGTGATGTTTNACAAGTTTGTATTATTCAATCAGCTTGCTAAAATAAACTTGTTTTATTATTGCCAAAGAAATGATATTTTCAATTATGGTAATATCTGGACAAATGTGATAGCAGATACTTTATTAAAAAATTGTATCATTTATATTTGTTCTTTTATATTTTTGAGTTTCTTGGTCACTTTACCCCAATTGGTCCCTTTTTTTGTTGAGCTAGTTACTATTTCAAATATTTTTAAAGCTGTATAGTGTTGTGAGCCCTGAACACATTTCATGTTCAAATCTTCTGTTAAAATTCGCTAGCATGAACTCCAAGACACTTCAAAATTCTTATCAATTGTCCAATGATGAGCTTGGTGGATTGTGTTACGAACTTTTTTGAGATGTCGTCATTTTACGTTTGTGGAGGGTCTGCCAAGTCATGCTTGGTCTTCAAGTTACATGTTGCCACATTTGAAATTGGAAAACCACTCATAAAGATTCCTCCTGACAAGGTTCTCGAAGCATTGCTATTATGCGAGAGGTATTTTACCTAAAAGAAAACACAATTTAACGGACACTGTTTGTTCTTTATGATCAGCCATTACAAAAATCGCAGAACGCGTTTGCAAGCACTAAGAAAAAGGCATGAAACACGTCATGGTCAACACAGCGAGCGCACTGTGACTCGCGCAGATTACTGTCGGCTTGCGACACCTAGTGGTGCAACCCTCAACTACATCAAGTTCATGAATTCCGGTTATTTATGGATCCCCCGTCATGTATAGAAGAAAGAAAGGAGAGGGAAGAGGAACAAATAAATACAGAAGAAAAGAGAGAGAAGAAGAACATAGAAATATAGAAGAAAGAAAGGATACAAAAAATGAAAGGAAGAGGACAAAGTGGGAAGAGAAATAAGAAAATGAATGGGAAGAAAGTGAAACTAGAAAAAAATCAGGGGATAAAGACAAGCCAAAGAAGGATAACAAAAAGATGAATGGAAATATATAGGTAGAGAGANAGGAAAGTTGAAATTAGTTATAATTTAAGAATACAGTCTGATCCTTTTGTCTTCTGTTCAGTTATTTCTCTATCTATAAATTTNTTTATTGTGCCATCTGCTTCCAATAGGAACTTTCTCTTCTGCTTGAGGCCAGGATTTCTTGAAACGATGGCTGTGAAGNAGACTTTGTACTGGCAGCTTATTCAAGTACAAGAACAGCTAAACAGGCTTTTGGGATCAAGTCTCACAGAACAAGTTCTTGCTGACAGCTTCTTTCTAGATATTCGAGGTCAGAATTTTGTTTCGCTGAATTAGTGTGAGAAATGCCAACATGAGCTAGAGATGGGTATCACAGGCCCTGGGTTTAATCCCATCTGTAGGTGATATAGTTTCGTAGTAAAATTAAACTGTTGTATTTACTTAAGACTCAGCATGCTCCGAAACTAGGTAGAATTGACTCAAGTGTAATCACAAATTTAGGTAGTTCTGGTTAAAGTTAGGTGAAATCAGCTAAACAAGCCTGACAGAACATACCTTGTACCACATAACAGTTATAATTAAATCNTTGTGACATCACAGATAATTTCCCAACACAACTGATATCCCTACGATATTGTCTACGAAGTAATATTGCAAAATGTACAACAGTTATGGAGTTCGCACACCTCTTACTTATTGAAAATGCTGCTCTTTCGGTCAGTTTCCCTGACGTGTGTACAGCTTTAATATTATTTCTAACAATACCAGTCACTGTAGCAACAGCTGAAAGGTCTTTTTCAAAACTTAAACTGATTAACAGTTATTTAAGAAGCACAATGGGTCAAGAACGCCTGACCAGTTTAAGTATCCTATCAATTGAACACGAGGAAGCTCAACNACTGAGAAAAAATTTTCGGGGCATTGTCAATGTGTTTGCTGAATCAAAAGTGAGACGGAAGAAATTTTACGTAAGTTTACATTTTTATACACGTTTCTTTGTCTTCTGTAAGTTACAGATTTAAATAATAATGTAATATTATTTCGTCATTTCTATAAAACAATGCAAATACCTTAGAATTAATATAATACTTCAAATACAAATTTTGATTCTGTTGTAATCTTGAGACAGTTTTATTATTAAATTTTTTTAACTTTTTAGTTAAATTTCTCTAAAATAACATCTTAGTTTTACCTAAAACACATTTTTACTTAAACACAAACTTTCTATTTATTAAACTTTTATAAGCCAAAACACACACCTGAATTTCTCCATTCCTTAGACCAGCACACACAAAGCCTTGCTTAGGATTCAAGTAGACACTGCTCACAAGCTTCTTGAAACAAAAATTTGCAACCTGAAATAAAAATGAAAAATAAATTGTCCTGTTTTATATATGATAGTTTTTGAGTAGTTCTGGCTCATGAGGATTTTAATTTATAGACTACCACACAGCAAATCTGGTTACTCTTTGAGTTTTCAAACAATACACTTTTANGTACAATAGAAACTTGAGTTGAACTCAATGTGAAGAACTCAACTTACCAGAAACTCTGTTAAATTTGAGCTGAACCATTCTTACTTCAAAAATATGAAAGCCGAGTTTTACAACCANAGTATTAAAATTAAATTTAAACCAAAACAAACATTGAAGGAAGTTCCTAAATATTCCAAACGCAGACTCGACAACCAATCACACTTGTGAATTTGAAGTGCAACAATTAATTAGTAACATAAACCAATTATTTTTGCTCACACATCTTTTATATTTTATAGTATCAAAGTTCACACAGTTGTTAGGACAAAAAGTTGAAAATTTTTTACTAGTCTGCACTATCACACTTCTAGGGTAAAACTGAACCCTTATAATCAAAACATATCAACAATTACACATTATGTAGTTCACTTGTTGGCTTAAGTTAACATTCATTAAATGAAAATCTTACTTTCTGTTAGCAGATTATGGCAATTCTGTAAATGTACTTTATTCACATCTCTTAATTTTCCTTTTTTATATGCTTATTTTGTATTCAGTGCTTAAAGTAATTGATTTAAAACTACTTCCCTACATATTACAGGTTTTTATGCATTGCTGTTTTACCTACAAATATATGTTGTTGTTTTTCTTCAAGTGCTTTAGCCNTTAGGGAAATTGATTATCAGCATGCGATTCAGCGAATCAGTTTATAAGCTGAACAAGTTTTGGGGCTGCTCTATTGGTTTAAGAAAAAGGCTTTATAAACTTTCTCATATGTAATGAAAAAGAAGTCTTAGGTTCTGATCATGACCACCCATCTGTAACTTGAACAAAAAAATTCTTATGGTTGATTTTTACCTTAAGATATACTGAAACTATACTTTTTAACCAATATTTTAAGGTGGCAGATTTGGGCAAAATTACAATAATGCCAGGACCCCCTAAGCAATTTCCATAAAATTTTGTGTGAATAACACCTAGTGTAAGATGCATTAAAAAATGCAAGTTTTGGCCATGCCACTTAATTATATCAAACATTTCTGAAAGTAACAGACTCCAGTTGAATTTCAACTAATACCTAAACCCCTTGACCAGTTTCCACTTAACTTCATGTGAGCGTAACCTAGTAAAACAAACATTGAAAAACTGCCTAATTATTTTACGTTACAGTGACAGTTTTAGATCAATTTTCATTAAACTTTATTTGAATGACCTCTAATATGTACATGTCAAATACATAGGTTTCGATCACGTTCATTATTTTTTTGACCACCTTTTCACAGTGGAATATACTGGTCGAACCTGCAATAACGCTACAATTTCTTGGCCGATTTTTGTTAAACTTCCATATGAATGACCTCTTGTTCAACATACCCAAAATATAAAGTTTGAAGACACCAGCCTGTACCTTTTGTTTTACGTTTGTTTACAAAAATTTACTCAAATTTTCAAGAACCCAAGAAGTCCTTGACCAATTTGTGCCACATGTTCTTTGTGTGACTCGTACCACAAAAAATTGTAATATTTTATGCTATTCCCACAGAAGCTAGAAAAGGTCTGGCAGTGTGAGAAACGTACCCCCAAAAACCTTACTCACTTGTTTAATATTAAAAATACACAGTGTGGAGTTTGCCATTCTTTCTTTCTGTTTCTTGTTTAAGTTTTAATGTTTAGGTCTCAACTTGGCTCAAAAACTTTTGCTATGCATTTTTTTTGTTCATTACAAAAATCAGTAAAACACATTCCCTTATTTCACCCACTCTAAATACATAAAAGACATTTTAAAAATGAAGTACCGTAATGTGGATGTTTTGGCATGGCACTTAAAAAATAAGAAAGACAAGTATTGTATTCAACACTAAACTGAAATTGGATCCAATATTCACATACTAANTAGAACGTAACTTCTAACACTGGACACAGTGCTAGTCATTTCCAAACAAGATTGCAAAACATCATGGGCTCAAGTTCCTCTGTGGCCCTAGCTAGCAAAAAAGTATGATGCAACACCAAATTTTAAATGAATTAAACACGTAGCTCTGTCAAATTCATCAACATTTTAAAGTACCGGTATATATTTTCATGTAAACACAAACCTTGATATCATTATCCCAGCCAACAGTCACAAGGCTCTTCCCATCTGGTGCAGCAGCAACTGCAGAAGCTCTTCGCCTGTGA
>KZ875419.1:0-11406 GCA_003456935.1 Machilis hrabei
ACTCCTTCACAACACCTAACATACACTGACGTTATGTAACTTTTCCCAAGCTACCAATCGAATTTCGCCACTTGAAATGTATATGAAAAGGTAGATTGTAATAATCCATCAGGAGTTAAGATAATGTACGGTGTGTAAAAAGGGGTAATTCACTTACAGACCAGACTAACTTTGCTTCCAGTTGTAAATGTTGTTTCTAGAAACCCATTTTACCTAACCAAACCAAACAAAGTTCGGTATTTAAGTACTTTCTAATCCCTGCCTTCACTATTTCTAGATATTCCCTTTACCGAACAAGTTCAGTATTTAACCTTCTACATTCCATCTGTAATAAGGTACAGTGGTGCATATATTTTTTTTAACTTCTTCAGTAGGATAAACTGAAAATAAATAAATAAATAGCTTACTTTATGTCCGCGGCTCAGAAGAAAACCTTGATCTTTGAAAGCGACGAAGGAAAGCGAAAATCCAAACTATTCATGTATCGTGTTCTGCGAAGAAACAAAACAAAACAGTAACAATGNTTACTGTTTATGTTTTGTACACTCTTTGTTGTAAATAAGTATTTAAAACACNTACAGTAGTTTTTGTAGTTTACTGAAATGACACTAGAGTTAAAGTGGACCAAGTCCATGAGAGTCAATTTTGAGAAAACTGATCTCAAAGTTGAACAACTCTAATTAATTAAGCATTGACTTTTAATTGTTTCTACTGCTTCAATAACATTGAACTATGTTTAATTTACAGTATTTTGTTGGNATTTCAAAACAACACACACCTATTATTACGTCTTTACATAGAATTTTAGTTTATGGTGGACTTGGGCCACTTTCCCTCTGAAACTTTACACATACTGTATGACCAACCAAGTGCGTGAGTTTGTTATCATTAAAAACACATATTTCTAATCAGATAGTTTTATTATTTTATCTTACTGGGCATTAACACATACAACTTAAGAAACCCCAATTGAGTTATGTTTATTAAAATTTCTTGCTAAAAATTAAAAAGAGCATTTTTTAAATTGAAAGGATCTGGTAATCTTACAAATGTTCTAGTCATAAAAAATTTCATCATTTTCCTTATCCTCACTGCGTAGTGGATTGGAGGTATGTGTGGCAGGAGTGATATCATTATGGATTTTTTTGGATCTACTGGTCTGCAGTATTGGTAAAGAGAATCTTGATGCATGTTTGTTAGAGCTCTATCTACTTCTTTCTTTTGTAAATGTATGTCTCAAGAAGAAGTAGCGANGATGTTCCAAGTGTCCTTTAAATGAATTGTAAAGAGTGAGCCCTTTTCAAATCTTAGCCAGCGTATCTTCAACCAGTTTATAGGATGTCTCTCTGTGTCCTTTTTCTCTTGGTTACAGAATTTTGCAAAGACTTCGTACTCAGTAACGTATTTCTAGGCATCAAAACTACTTTGAAATGAGGCTTCTTCTTCTTCGCTGATTGTAAGATCTTTACGCAATCCTCTGGCACATAGATGTANTGTTGTTTCTGGGGTTTGCCTTTTCAATGATACCAAATTCAGTATCATTTGGCAGGAAGGAATGTCGAGACACCAAGAATTTCAAATCTATTTTTTTCTACATTCATGTTGGGGTCTTGAGCTAGTTTCAGCAGAGTAAGGGCTATTTTCATATTTCGATTTTGACTAGTGCATGAGTCTGGAAGTAAAATAATGTGTTTGTGGATTCGTGCGTTTGCTCTTAAATGCTTGTGAACAAAAGACGCAAGATCCTCAGAACCCTGCTTCCCTCTCACTCATCCCAAACATACATGTAGCCAGTGGAATCATTGAAGGTCTGGATTCAAAAATGTATATATATACGAATTTATTTTGTAGAAGTCAATGGCGGTAACAAGTTTTGGAGAAGTTAACGCCTTTTAAAGATCAAAAGTGCTAAGATAAGTGTCATTGCAGGCTGGGTTACTGTCATCTTTAAGGACTTGCTTGGCTTACTCTTCACGAACTAAATTCAGTTTCTTTTGCACTTCTTGATCCTTTTTCTCTCAGGGTCCTGCTTACTTTTTATTTTATGTAAAAGCTCATCAGAAAACCTGCAAGTGTCCTTCGAAGGAACCTTGAAGTGTAGATTGAATTTCTTTGAAAAGATGTGATAACAGTATTTTTCATTGACATACTATTTGTTTTCATCAGCACATTTCTGAACATAAAGATTGTACATCCTTTTTTATGTTCAAGTTAGGATGCAGATATTTTTTGTTGGCATTATCGTTTCGTGTGTAGTGGCTCTGGTAGCAAGGGAAAGATTTGACATGGGCAACGACAACAGAGTCTTCATTTTGTTTGAAGTTGCTCTGCCCTTATTGTGAGTCACTCTTGAAATCTCCTCTATACTGAAACATCGGTACAGTCATCCCCAATTTCTTTGCAATATTCCTAAGAAAAATGTATTTCAAACTCTCACCTTTATCTTGGATAAAATCATGAAAGACAACTGAGCCATCGTCATCTCTTGGACGTAATCTTAGTGTCTTTGAGCTCTGTAATGTACCATGGAAGAAAATATTCAGTTTTGAAGAATTGGCCAACTTCCAAAATGAAGCAAAGAATTTGTCCAAAACTGATTACGAGGAAAACTTTTCTGGGCACTTCCTTGAACGATGGCAATTGAAATTCCTTTCAAAGGTATTTTCTGGGACTAAAACATTTTTTTAGTTGTGTATCACTTACCACTATTGTAATTTTGCTTCCTTTTATTCCGTACCCAGTTGTTGTTGGTTTTTTTGGACCTTTTCCCACCACGTTGTTGTGTTGAGTCCTGTTCTAGTCCTTCAAATTCAGCCTCAGCAGTAGGTGATGTTGATGAAGACTAACACGATCACGACGGGCTCTGGATGGCCCTGGAAAGGGCGAAGATTCTTTACAGGTACTCTCACATTGAGACTGCGATTCTTTCGTTTGGTTGGTGGTGAACGACCTTTACAGAAATGAGGGCTATCTGGTCGACACTCCTCATCTGATGACATTCTTATGAACTTCTAGTAACTCTTTAAACTATTTAAAACACCTATAAACAGTAACTGTTCATCAAAATCACAAAATACAAAGAGAAAATAGATTTTCTCCAATATAACTCTGAAAGAGAATCAGCTTTTTTCAGTGGTACCGTGAACTTTGTCATCTGGCGGATAAAAATTAATTTATTGATACATTATTAGTCTATTACACAGAAACATATATGATGTTTAAGGTNCAACCAAGCTTGGCTACGTATCGCAACCCCTCTGACAAACCGCTGCTTTCTAACCTGACTATACTCACTACAGAAGATTAAGACTCATATATTGGGGAAATCAATAGAAGGTACAATAAAGGAATAAACAAGCCAGATCCATTAAAGGTAATCCCAATCCTGCCGTGGAAGTTAACAGTTATAGAGAGGCAAGAGATTCCATTCCGTTTGGAGATAAACGAGAACTTCAATACAACAGACAAGTATTCCAGGAATTTATAACTTCTAAGGAGGAATCTAGCAGAGTACATATCTACACAGATGGTTCATACAAGAGAGAGGATTCATATGCGATAGGAGCAGTAGTAATTCCTGAACTGAAAATAAGGAAAAGATACAAAGTATTAGAGGCAAACAATGCATATACAGTATAGGTGAGCTAATCGCGAACACANTGGCACTAGATTGGGTAAAGCAGGGTAATAATAGAAAAGTGTCGATTTTCTCAGATTCTCAAGCGGCAATTGAAGCACTAGCAGAAAATGAAATACAGGTGTATGGAAAGGATAAAACTGAAGCACAGACGATATTAAGTGAGTTAAAAAGGGAAGGATTTGACATCAGAATAGCGTGGATACCAGGACACAGTGGAATTAAAGGGAACGAAGAAGCAGATCANTATGCAAGAGATAATACAAAAAATTCTATAGAAGTAAAATTAAATACAGGGAATAACTGGATGGAAAAGGTAAAGAATCTCATATGGCAGGCATGGGAGAAAGAATGGAAAGAGGGTACAAAAGAAAGACACTACAGCAACATACATATAACACAGCCATTACAGATATATAATATCACCAGCAGAATAGAGGTACAATACTTCAGACTGAGAGCAGGACACAGCACATTGAGAGAAAATTTACACAGATTCAAGATAATAGAAGATCCGAACTGTCATATATGTGAAGAACCAGAAACAGTAGAACATTACCTCTTACGATGCAGGAAATATCAAGATGGACGCAAAACAAACGAATTATGAAAAAGCTGCAGAATACTCACCTGACTTAGGATTGAAATGCAGCTACCATTCTTATTTGTCTGATAAATACTTGTCGTAGACGTTAGGAAAGCTTCATACTAGAATTACAAAGGTTTCTTCACCCTCGTCCGAGATTTAAAACTCTTCGTCAGTTTATGTCACACTCAGCTGATCTCAAATACTTGTTGGATGTCACCTTTCTCTTTATATCGTCGCTGCGCAAAACAGAGACCTAAATCAACATCAATATCAAAGCTACGCGTTACTCGCGTTGTGATGCGTAAAAAATAGAAATCAGCCAGTAGACTCGCGCGCGTTACATGCGTTGGCACGCGCTAAGTGCTTGTGCGCCACCCTTCAAACGAACCAATAGCAGCCTTCAAATTGTCTCGCGTTGCGTTGCGATGCGTAATTGAGCTTGGTTGAGCCTTTGCACAGGGATGTTGAGAGGTATACTTTAATTATCCACCATGTTCTAACAAGTATCTCAATAGTATGTTATTCACGTAGTTTGCGAGAAGTCTAGCAGATGCTCCTCTTTGTCTTATTACATATAAGAAAAGTTTGGTTAGGTTATAGTTAGGTATTAGTTAACGGAGACGCTGTAAGATTTTAGGTTGGTAAACGCGGACACTTTGCGGATACTTTTCTTGCCTTGCATTTCTGATTGTCTCAATTGAGACATCTTGTGGCGTTTCCGTTAACTAAGGAATTTAGTTAACGGAGATGCCGTAAGATGTCCCAGTTGTGAGAATCAGAAATGTAAGGCAAGAAAAGTGTCCACGTTTACCAACCTAAAATAAATTAAACTGTATCATGGTAGTGTTAGTACGAAATGGGCAAAACATAGACTTGGTTCACTTTAAATTTGAACTCTCCACTTGTTNGTAATACTGAAAATTAAAACTTAAAAGATTTTTTTAACACCTTTGTTTTCCATTTTTCAGTTCTACATCTTTATAGGTGAACATTAAAGAAAATGAACGCTCTTTTAAAGATATGTTAAAGTCTCAACATGTTAAGACGTGAACGACGGATTATGAATGTGTTCATTGCTGGTGTGCAATACTGTAGCAATACCATTGACTATACAACACTGCAGTGTTGTATAGTCAATGGCAATACTTATCTCTCTCTCTCTCTCTCTCCCCCTTTTATTGTGCTTATGAGCTCTCAGCTCGTGTGTACAGTAATACTTATCTAAACTTAACCTCCTTGATGTAGTATCAACTACTATTCACATCGATGTTTTCAATCCACTGGTTAGTTTATGTGCAATTGTTTGGTAAACACTTTTCCAACAAAATAAACATCAAAGCATGTGGTAAATAAGTGTGAAAATGGAAAGAATGCAGGGGCGTAAATAGCCTAGTATATTTATTAAAAAAAGCTAAGACCTTTTGGTAAGTACCCACTATGAATTTTTGTGGTCAAGAGGCTACAATATCTGAGTAGCTGTAGGGTAACTTGAGCGTGAGAAAACAGGCACCCCAGAAACAGCTCTTGTGGGTAGCTGTAGCTCAGCCTAAACCAAGGTAAACATCTACCAAGGATGGCACATCCTTAAGGTGTTATTTTTTCATCCAGCTATTATTACACAAAGCTACTCCAGAAACGGTTCGTGCGGGTAGCTCAGTGGAAAGCAGGTTAATCATCTAGGAAGTTTGGCACATCCTTATTAAGGCAAGTTCAGGAAATCATTGCTTGGTACATTGTTCCTATTCCTCAAAACTGCCACTCACTAAGGGACAGTACAAATGAATAGGGGGTGCTGGGTGGGGAAGAAAGAAGATGTCCCGGTAGATCCAGTGTATGTGCAGAAGCCGTGACGAAGTCGCAATTTAAATNTTATTTTCTTTAATAAGGTTTATTAATCGCCTTTATGTCCTTTTACATAACCTAAACCAACCGAACTAACATAAAATTCAAGTTTTTGCACGTACACTACACTTTTTTTTTATTCGTGTCCATAGTTGTCCATTACCGTATAACTAAATTAATTTTCACTGAGCCTCAGGATCTAATGAATCCTAGTAAAAAGAGTATAAGTATGTAATGGGAATTATGAACTTGCAAGACATCTACAACAACAGCAAGGTAATANAACCATTTGACCCGTGTTTTAAATTTGGAATACAAATTTAGTTATTACTGGTACTGATCTCTCATTTTGCTTAGGAGTGCTTTTCAGCTTTCAGAGTTAAACACAATTAGGCACTAGGGTTTCAGGAATGGTAGCGTACTTGCATTTTAAATCATTTGAAATACTCAGTTTTCTTTTCTTTCATGATGCACCAACACATTTCATGTTCTGTGAATGCTATATCAGATGACAACAAACGTGGCTGTGATGGCTGTATCAAATGACAATACACGTGCACCATGTGTGTTGTCATCNGATAGGGCCTTTGCAGAGCGTGAAANGTGTTGGTGCATCGTGAAAGAGAAGAAAACAGCAAGTCAAAAGGAATTTCAAAGGCTTTAAACACAAAAGTACTGTTACTAATACCTAAATGCTTATTTAGGCCCTGTGTGTAACATTGAAAGCTGAAAAGCACTTCTAAACAAAATGAAAGACCAGTAATTATGTAATTTGGCTTCCAAATTTTAATGCTGGTCAAAGGGATACATTACCTTACAAAACAGTGCATTAAAAGTAATTAGGTAAAAAAATTCACATTGCAGTAATAAATAAAACATAAAAAAAACAGATGGGAACCATTGCTCTGGCTCTGTGCAACTTACACCTGACCTAGCCTAATGCTGCAAATAATGCTGAGGTGAAGTAAGTTTTACAATAAAGAACAATGATTCCAAACATTCAAGTTGATTCACTCATTGTATGGATGACTAGCTTGTAATTAATGCCATGACTTGCATTTAGGGTGATTTTTCGACTTGGAGAAACCTACAAAAACAACCAATGACATTNTCCCTATGTCAGTGTTAGTACTTCCCAGGTTATCCAAAATTGTTTTCCATGTACTATAAAAAAAATCGTCTATCTCCTGCAGTTCATCTAGTTATACATAAACTAAAGTGTTCCTAATAACTAAAATATTTATTACTTACTGGACGTTTGTGAAACCTAAAGCACGGCCATTTTTTATGCATTTGGATCAGACCTCGTCTTCACATCAAGCTAGCAAAGATGAACAAAAGAAGAGTCATTCTGGACGATGTTGCCAATAATTATATGTATTGGCATTTTAATACTTCTAAGGCAGGCACGACCGGTGCAACTAGCACATTATAATTTCTGGCAATACGTGAATGCAATTTATGTAGACATATTGTCAGAACTTGTACTGGTCGTGCCTGCCTTAGAAGTATTAAAATGCCAATACATAGCCTATAACTATTGGCAACACCATCCAGAATGACTCTTCTTTTGTTCGTCTTTGCTAGCTTCATGTGAAGACGAGGTCTGTTTCAGGTGCATCAAAAATGTCCGTGCTTTAGGTTTTGCAAATGTCCTGTAAGTAATAAATAATTTAGTTATTAGGAACACTTTAGTTTATGTATAACTAGATGTGCTGCAGGAGATAGACAATTTTTTTTTATACTTTGAAAACAATTTTGGATAGCCTGGGAAGTACTAACACTGAAATAGAACCAATGTATTGGTTGTTTTTGTAGGTGCCTGTGAGATCTCTCCAAGTCGAAAAATCGCCCTATATGATGAAAATGAGCCTTATTACGAGAAGTAAACTTTGATTAAAATGTCAGATCTCTGAATAAATCTGTTTGTGTATTTATAACTTTAACCATGTTACTCTTTCACATAGGCTGGAACGTTACAGGTAGGAAGCTAGTTTGAGCATGTGAAAAGACTTCCAATTGTTGCAATGGCTGCCGAGTCTCTATTCATGATTCATTGTCAATGATGATTACATGTGGTGTTTTACTAACACTAGATAGGTCATTTAAGCACAATTAACACTACCAGTACTTCTTTTGATTAATGGAGATGATTGGAATTCACAAATACTGAGATAAAGAACATTCAAAAGAATTACGAGAGTCGGTTGATTAACTGAAGGTCAGCTTCATTGTAAAGCCAATCTAAAACATATTTTAGACCTGTCATAAAAGTTAAAAAAGTGATGTGGGAATAGGGAGAAGGGAGTTCAAGTAAATGTTTTCTATGCTAAGAGCAGCATAACAAGAAAATTTTCCATTTTACCATAAAAAAATCACTTAAACTTTTCCTGCTCTCTCCAGTAGCCTATTTGATCCTCAACAGAGATTGCATTGTGACAAAAGTGTAAGATAAATAACCAATTAGTGACACATACCATGTTCGTAACAGTATGACTATTTTAAGATTAATTCAGCATGCACAACATTTTCTTGACTTTGTCTCAAGTATTCATATCATGCATCATTATCACCCAGGCTTATTCTGTAAAACAACACATCTTAATGTTGAGTATAGATTGGAATGTAGGAAACTGTACCAGCACACTTTCTGTCACAGATAGGCTACTCCATAAAGCCTTGAAGNGTCTGCACTTCTCAGCTCTGAATTTCTGAAAAGTTTGTAGCCTTTTTTTATGTCAGTCTAAATAGGCTTTGAAGTTTACTAAAAATGTTAATAACATGATTATTTGGAAAACAGATACTTTACTGAAATTGGATAGGCCGTATTCAGTTTGGGGCAGTGTTAAGTTTAGAGTACAAATAGCGTTTAACTAAATATTATTACTTCCAAATCATTGCAATTGTTAATTANTATCAACCAGCTATTCATGTTAGTTCATATGATGCATAAATTTATTTACAAATATTTATTTTGGAAGTCATAATATTCTAACATATTGTGTTACTCCAAATTTATAGATCATTGCTCCATACTGAATATCCACCTTATGCAGACTGCAGAGGTATCTGAAGCTATTGTCTTATATTAAACATTCTGTCCAGATATTTGCTGACAGCATATCAAAATTGGTCAGCTTAAAGCATGTTTAGATTCTGATCAATTCAGCAGCAGCTCACAACAACTATTCAAGTGAAGTTGGCATGCTTTCGAAACTGTATTTACTTGAGGGGTACAGTTCTAAGCATGAGTTGTCACGAAGCCTCGTCCGACTTCAGCTATGCATAAACATTAAAGTGCTAAATGGTAACTTGTGTGTGAAACAGTACCTACTCCTGGAGTAAACATAGCTTGGCAACTGTGCAAACGTCACTTGAAATGATGTCACAAGCTTATGTCAGGTCAGTGATCTTTTTTCTTTTGTTTTCTAGAAAAAAAAAGCAATGGCAGTACAGTGTGACGCATATGGTTCACAGTCAGTGGCTGAGGTGGCTGCGCAGTGTGACACGCATGTTTTCCAGAGAGTGACCCAGAGGGTTGACCTTACAGCAGTAAAGTTTCTTGACAATCATATTTTAACAGGTACGTATTCTGATGTTTCTATAATGCAGTTGTTTGGGGTAGGGTACAGTACTTGTATGCCATTTGTAGTATGTAGTAGCGGCAATTTTGGCTGATGTCACTCCCGCCTTTCTAGCGTACCTGTGTAGTAACAGTGTCGAAAGTTTGCCGCGGAAATATGGTGATCATTCATCTTTTTTTTTTGCTACATACCGAGACAATCAGAATTGAGGACTGCTGATGGGGTTGTTCTCGTGCGCCTTCATTCTTCTTTTGTTCTAGAGTTCACTTTTGTTTGCGGTGTGTTTCAGAAAAGTTGACAGTTGTATTGGACAGATATCAAGAAAAAGTGTCGAAGATGGAAGACTAACCAGGATTTGACGAGATGCTTATTGATTTTGTTGTATGACAAAAGCGAAAAAGAGTTAAAAAATGAAGGCAGAAAACAAGAAACGTGGAGAAAGACCGGTACTACAGTGTTTGTGGACTGACATTTTCAGACACATTATTTCGATTATTTCTTGACCCAAGATGGCCGTTCCTACATACTACAACCGCCATACGACAGTATATAGAATGGTCTTAAATGGTAGCTGTACAATTTATATACAAGTTGTTGATAATTACTATACAAATTAACTTCTGTGTGTGCATGAGCAATAGAAAATAGACAAACTGCTTAAATGTTACAGCTGTTGCCTGTAAAATGTAAGACCAGCTCAAAGTGCAGTCTTCTAGGTTCCTTTTCAGAGTAAATTGAATGCTCATTTTCCACTTATAATTCAAGGACAACACTATTCCCACTGTGATATAAGTTACAGTAAGCTGGTGTGAAGGTGTTCACGTTACCCAAGCTAATATTGTTTTCAGTTTTCACTTACATTACACCACCAAGTTAGCCTAATTGATTTGTAAATTAGATACTTAATAGTTAAAAGAATAATTTACTTTCTTGCAGGCGAAGGTGGTAATCTGCACTTATGGGAGTTGTCTACATTGCAGAGAGTAAACAAAATTGAATTGTTTCATGGTCAAATGATTCACGGGTTTTGCTGTTGTGGCTCCTCACTTGTGGCAGTTTTTGGTGGTAAAAATATAGCTGTGGTTGAAGTGGACCTAGAGGGAAAGACCAGGTAGGCTATGTACCACAGTAGGGTACTAAATGAGTAAATTTACTGTACAGTAAATTTACTCATTTAGTACCCTACTGTGGTAATGGGTTTTAAATATAACTTTTTGTGTGTGTATGCATGCCAGAATTATAGTTCTGGTTAACTTCCTGTAATAAAAAAATATATAATATTTTACCTATTACATTATTTTAATTTTCTACGTAGTCACCCTGCAAATTGACTCGCTTATCATAGCGAGGCACTAGCTTTTGTAATCCCTTGTCGTATTTGGTCGTCGCCACTGAGCTTGATAAGTACTNTAGTCCNACTATTGAGTTGAGCTCGTTTCATGTGGCTAGGAATTTTTTGAGTTGAAGAAACAAGTGAAAACTCCGTGGTTCGTGAAACTTGATGGATGATGACAAGCTCAAATCATCNCTGGAGAACTGTTTGAGCTCACTNGCAATGACCAAATTTGNTGGNGGNATNNAAGAGCTGGNGCTGNTTNTGATTATATAGAAAGAANGAAAAGAGATTACTTACCATACACCGTTAGTCTTTGTCTTTTAATATTTCGCCGGGATATGCGCCCCTGGCTTCATCAGAAAATCACTGCATTCTCGTTGTCAACAAAGTAGCCATCTTGGAGAGTACTGTCATTTCG
>KZ875421.1:25397-35847 GCA_003456935.1 Machilis hrabei
AATAATACAACAATTCATTTACATATTTGTTTCACTAGAGTGAGAATAATGGTTTGATACACTGTGTGTACACACAAAACAGAAGAGCAAAGTTTCTTGTAAAAGTGACTTGTAACTTGTGGGTTTTCACCTGTAGCTACAAGTGTTTGCTTGTAGTTTTGTGAAACACAATTTTTTGTTTTACTAAAAGTTACAAGATTCACTTGTAACTTGTAGTTTTGTGAAACAGGGCCCTGATCTTTTTAGTTCAGTGTCCTTAAAAAAACGGTGTTAAACTGAATTTCTTAAATAACAAACCAAATAGGGGCATTTAAAATAAAGAAAATTGCTACTCAGAAATGACGTGTAAGCATAAGTTCAGCTTAATATTTTTTCTCGGGATGTTGTTATTCCCAATAAGAAGAATGTTAGATAAAACTCAGAAAGGCTGGATACATTTTTGTTAGCTGAAGTTCAAGTCAAACCAGAGAACGAAATTTGCCTCTTTTTTGTTATCTTTTAAGTCTATAAACAGGTCCAGAATAAGTAGGCCTATGTTGAAGACCGTTCAGCCAAGAAGTGTTAACAAATTTCAAACAGTGTGGTCAGTTTTTCAGATTTTCTAAATTTGACTTAAAGAAATTCAGTTTAATACCGTTTTTTTTAAGGACACTGAACTAAAAAGATCAGGGCCCTGTTTCACAAAACTACAAGTTACAAGTGAATCTTGTAACTTTTAGTAAAACAAAAATTTGTGTTTCACAAAACTACAAGCAAACACTTGTAGCTACAGGTGAAAACCCACAAGTTACAAGTCACTTTTACAAGAAACTTTGCTCTCCTGTTTCTTGAAAACACTTGTAAGCTACAAGTACTTAAAGAAAATTATTTTGCAACAAGTCTCAGTTGATGGGTAGAACTGTTTACAAGTAGTCACCACGCTTATTAGAGATGGATAATTTATTTTCTAGTAGTGATTTAGATGATGAAGCAATTATGATAAGATATAGAAGAAGAGCATTCAGGGAAAGAATAAATATGAGATTTGAAACCTATTATGAATATAGGCTACTATACGTTTTCATATGAATTCAGTTAAACTTGAGGCCTTGTTAATAGACATTGGAAACCATTTAAACCATCCAACAAATGGAAGTTGGGCACCGGCATCGAAACAACAATTGCGCTTGGCTTTACATTGGCATTAGGTCCAAGGCTTGTTCACTGGAATCATGACTAGAGATATTGACTACTGGTGGACCTGTTACCATTGTTTGACTTTGTCATCTTTAGTGAGATTGTCACTTTAAATGAGCCAAATAAAACATTCTTCCTCTCACGCATGTATTTCAAAATTATTAATTAATTGTTGCTTTGCTCCACTCATGTTTACAAAGTATTCGATCTTAGGAACAAAACAGGATAAAAATAACTGCTAATGCTACTTCTTCTTCTTTCTATGTTCAGTCTTGTAAAAAATTCAAACCACTTGTAGCTTTGTAGCTACAAGTGTAGTTTCTCCACAATTGTAGCTTTATTCCTTTGTGAATAGAAATTTCTAAAACTTGTAAATAAAAATACGTGTAGCCTACAATTGTAGCTAGTAGACTTGTAGTTTTGTGAAACGGGCCCCAGGTGTATTGTAGCTCCTTTTTACCATCAGTAGTGTTGCCAAATTTGTGGTTTGCATTTTGAGGAGGTTAAACTAAAAACTACTATAATTTCTTTATCTTGGCTCTTCAACTAGAAACAGTGTTGCTACATTTTCAAATAGTGATGTACCGTAATTATTTTTTGTTATTCTAAGTTCAGCTTCTTCAATATTTGCCAAATGTAGGTTTAGAGACTTTGCAAGTTCTTCGTCATGTATGTTGAATTAATTGGGCTCGTACTCGCTGTCTTTACTGGAATACTTCAACCTTGGCCCATGCTCATGTGGCTTCCTAGTTCCTCGGTGACAAACAGGTCAAAACAAGTTCATTTTGTATTTTATCTAGAGAACTGCAAAATTATATTTTGAGAATGCTAATGTCAGAAAAAGACTCAGCATTGGTGATCAGAAGCAGCAATTACCAAAGTTTTAGACAGTGTTGCCAAACTCATTTGTATAGAATAAGAGTACGGTAACAAAATACGTAGGCCTACTTGATTTACGTGATTTTAGGATGCTGATCCCATTCATGTACAGACAGTGTTGTCAAATATACTGACTTACCATTTTTCATTTTCATATATTTGGATCTAGCATATTGAGGATATAAATAAATAAATAAAAAGCCAGAATCATTGAATAACTACCTTTTCAACAAAAACAGTGTTGCCAAACTTTCCATTTTAAAATGTTTGGAATTGTTAGAACAGTGGTGTTGATATTCTTAAAAAAAAATGTTGTACATATTTCGCACTTGTGTTTATGTACAGTAAAGGCATCAATAATTAAATGACCTCTTATGAAGTTTGAAAACAAGCATGAACTAAACAGTCTTGTCATTGAACCTTTTTGCCTAAAATGCAGTTTAACATAACAGAAAAATGGTTACATCTCACTTCTGACATGAACATTGATTCTGTGCCTAATCACGTTTCACTCCCACTGCTACCCCCATTAGAATTTGTATTGACTGTTGCTTTTTCACTGTCTTAGCATCATGGTATCACACGGACAGGTATGACACAGGTTGTGGCTATAGACTGTTCATTTAATTTCATGTTTAAGGTGAAAGTACTAATTGATAAAAATGCTTTCTTAAAATGGTAGGCCTATAAGTAGTGATGGGATATTTACCAGAAAATATTTTTGGGAATTTTCCCCAAATGGGTAAATCTGGGGTATTTTTATTTTAAACAAAATAAAAACACCCAATGATTAAAGACATGAATATTAAAATTAAAATGAATAGGGGGTGGGGCCTATTAATGAATACAGACATTTTACTCTAAAGAGCCCTATTAACCATCTTTAGATCTTAACTATTTCCAGTTGGCAAGTTTACAGCATTACTTACATTTTTTTTGAGCAGTTGAACTTGGTTATGGCGAACAACAAACTGATGATAAAAACACACAAAACTCAATGCAATGCTGACTGCTCACATTACTTCAACTTAAAGGTTTTGTAGAAAAATTGTGCATTATGAGAATAGGCAAAAAAAAGTAACCTACAGCATACTTAAAAATAATTAGTCCTGTGACTCGCATTTCTTCTTCACTAATGGAAGCATGAGTTCCTCTTGGTGCAATGTTGATTCAGAGGCCATCAGAAATGTATCAGTATTTAAGTTTTCTGTGGAAGTATCTCCAACAATAATAGATAGCAATGAGCAAAGAGAAGATGTAGGATGGGTAATTCACAATCACTTTTGACTGTTTTGAGGAACTTTTTTTGTGAAATCACAGACTGTTTCAGTTCTGTAAGACATTTAAAACACTTCTTTATGTGTCCCTACATTTTAGTCACATTTACAAATTTGTTCTTTTTGTCACAATATTTAGTCTACTGAATTGTTTGTCTTTTTATTGGTATACAGTGTGATTATCTCGCTAGGAAACCCAAACATTCCTCAATAACTTTGTAATTTTTGTATAGTTCCCTATGAAAATTGGCATGCACTTACCTTGTTGCAAAACAAGGTCTGCATAGAGCATATGCTGCAAATGGTCCCCTCCAGCAACCAAGCACCTTTGTATGCATGTCTGCAAATTGGCGATGGCACGTGCTAATGTGACAGCAACCTCCCACCATATCTTGTCTTTGAGGGCGTCAATTATTTGTGGCTTGTTGCTGTATACATGGCCCTTCAGTAAACCCCACAAGAAGAAGTCTGGTGGCATTAGGTCTAGTGATCTTGGCAAAACACATGTATATGGGTAGAAGAAAACCCGTATTAAATTCATACGGAGTCTTTACATTCGGAGAAAATTGGGGTGTGGTGTGCCTTATCCCGTAGACAAATTATCGGTCCCATATTCTTCGATTAAATTGTTACCATGGAGGTGTTAGGAATTAACTGAAGGGTACTTTCAACAAGATGGTGCAGCTTGCCACACATCTAATACAAGAATGAGGGAAAATGAAAGTTATTTTGCTGACAAATAAATTTTGAAAAATATGTGGCCTCCAAGATCACCAGACCTGACACCACCTGATTTCTTCTTGTGGGGCTCACTGAAGGGCCGTGTATACGGCACGAAGCTGCGAAAAATTGACGCCCTCAAAGACAAGATACTACAGGAGGTTGCTGCCATTATCAATGTCAAATTAACACGTGTCATTGCCAATTAGCAGACTTGCATACAAAGGGGCTTGGATGGTGTAGGGGGCCATTTTCAGCATATGCTCTACACAGACCTTGTTTGCAACATACAAGGTAAATGCATGCCAATTTTCATAGGGAACTATACAAAAATAAAAAAGTTATTGAGCAATATTTGGGTTTTCTAGCGAGAGAATCACTCGCATAACTTCCACACTTCACTATTATTTCTTCCCATACTGTGACTACTTTAAACAACTGAAATAAAAATATACCAGTTAAACCAATAAGGATTATGCCACAAAAGAAAAACTCAGTGTACTAATGTCTTCTTCTTCTTCTGTGCAAGCTTAGTGATCAGTCTTCTTACTCTGTGCTCAGAATTAACTACAATTATTTTTCTTCTTCTTAACAACACATTTCATTGTCTTTTAAGCTCGATAAGACGAATTCATTTAATATTTTATTTTAGGTAAATTAATTAATATTAGGTACTCTTATTAACAGCGTTAATAAAACATCTAGGCCAGTGGTACTCAAACTGTGGTCCGCGGACCACTGGTGGTCCGTGGCTAAATCCTAGGTGGTCCGCGACGAGTTTAAAGGGAAAATATATTTTTTCATACAAGTAATGCATTTTGCAGATTTGGCCCATAAACCTGTTGACTATTTTAAAAACAAATGTAAATCAATGACTTATGTTGCTACGGGTGAGGAAGATAGTAAAACTACAGAGGCGTCACTCGAAGTGACATTACTTGTGGCAAAATCTGGTCAAGGACATACCATCGCTGAAATAGGCTTACTTGTAAAGCCAGCAGCTGAATTGATAACAAATTTTATGCTTGGGGAAAGGTAGGGCAAGCAATAGAGAAGGTTCTTTTGTCGAATGATACAATTGAGCGTCGCATAACATCTTTGGCATCTAATGTGGAGGAGCAATTAATCACGTGTGCATGGTAGTAATTATTTTGCTTTACAATTGGATGAAACCACAAACATACAAAACTTGTGCCAACTTTTAGCATATGTTTGATACATTCACAAAAATAAACTTCATGATGTTTTTTGTTTTGTTTTCCGTTAAAAACCCACAGTACAGGAGATGATAATTTTGGTTTAGTTAATAATTACTTCATAACACACAATTTTGATTGGAAAAGATGTGTTGGAGTCAGTACTCCAGTAATGTGTGGTATAAGAAAGGATTTTACAGCCAGTGTGAAAGAGTTAACACCTGAATGTAGTTCAACTCACTGTGAAAGAAATACCTTCTGAACTGGATCTTGTATTGAAACAGTTAGTTAAAAGTGTTAATTTAATTAAATCACATCCACCGAACTCTCGACTTTTTTAGTGTATTTTACGACGAAATGGGAAGTGACAACAACAATTTGCTTTTCCACACAGAAGTACAGTGGTTATCATGGAAAAAGTGCTTGCAAGAGTTTTCGAGTTTAGGGATAATTTCAAGACCTTCTTCCATGACACTGACACAGTAAGTAAATCTCTCTTCCACGATCTCACATGGTTAGCTCAGATGGCATATCTCGACGATATTTTCAGCATCCTGAACAGCCCAAATCTGTCACTTCAGGGTTACAATGTAACCATTTTTAAAGTGCAAGTTAAATAAAAGCGTTTATCCAGAAATGTGAACTTTGGAGTAAACGGCTAAGTCGTGGGGAGTATGATTCATTTCCAGCACTTGATGATTTTTTTCAGTCTTCGGGAGAACTATTCGATGATGAATTAGTGAAAATCTTTTAAGTCCACTTTAAAATTCTTCTAGAGAACATAAAAAATGCCCTTTCCGGAACCTGATGAAAGTAAGGAATGGATTACGAACCCTTTCAGTTGTACATCTTTGGTGATTGAATCCTTCGACCTTTCAGCTCATATGTGTGATCAGTTTATCGAATTGGCGTCTGATGGAACACTAAAAATCATGTTTACTGTGAAATCCCTCACAAACTTAGTATTAAGTATTTCTATATACAAAATTATATATAAAAACAGTAACTTTTTTTAAACTTTATTTACGAAATATTCATAATATTCATTTTTTATGATAGTAATAATAATACGATGAGCTGGTGTTTTGCGTCCCGTCGACACACAGTGGGTCATTAGGGACGATGAAACAATGTTTATTGTGATTAACGAAGGTGAACTTAATTCTATGAACAACACACATACATAAGACAGAACATCCATGCCTTATGCGGGATTCAAACCCGCAACCTCTCTATCCAAAGTAGGTCGGTGATAATAATATATTTAATGGGTTGTTACATCATTATTCCTACATTTGGTACTTAAATGGAAGAGGTGACGAGGTGGGTGGTCCGAGTTAGGTTGACTGGCTCGACTAGTGGTCCGCGCTTAAGAAAAGTTTGAGAACCACTGATCTAGGCTATGTACTTGAAGCACAGGAATGGTATGCAACTGTAAAAATAAATTCCCAGTTTTGGGATGGGAATTTTTTTTTTAAATTCCCATTATTTACCCACCCATTGGGAAAATTCCGACTGCCCATCACTAGGTACAAGTAAGTATACCAAAAACTATGTACTGTTACCCATGTTGTTTTAACAAAAATTTAAAAGGGAACTATGCAAGTGAATGTAAAACAAACACACACACAAACAAATATATTTAAAATTGGCCTTGGTAATTTTCGTGTCCAGATAATAAGAATTTAAAATTCCATTTTGTGATATACTGGACTAAATAAAGAATATTAATCAAGAACTTTTCAATGGTCAAGCCACCTTGTTCAGCTTTAGTGGTGTGATTTTCTATTCAGTAATGCTGAAGAAGTTTGGTCAACTATTGAAAAGTTCTTTACAATTAATATGCTTTATTTAGTCCAGTAAATCACAAAAAAGAATTTTATATTACTGTATATTTAAAGAAGACAAAATCCATAAAATTAAAGAAAGGCAGGACTAACCAGGTCATGGAGGGGCTATTTCTGGCCAGTCAGTACCAAAACTTTTAATACATTATCCACGCACAATCATTTCATACTAATAAATCGAAACCAAACTTCGTGCTTTTAAATTACGACATCTTATCTGTAACCGAGTGGCAATTTGTAGTTTGTTATACTTATATTTTTTTCCATATACAATAGATAGAACTTAACTAATCAGCAACTAGGCTACTTTGCTATTTTTACAGAGCAATCACTAAAGGAAACACTTCTGGACTAATTGAAATTGCCACATGAATGATCACAATAGCCCCTTTCAGCCCTCCCACTGGTCGAGCCTTGAAATTGTCAAATTGTAAATGGTATTTTAGAGAAAATAAAATTGTTTTTTTGTTTTTGTGATTAATAAATTTTGTTTAACTCGTGTTTCAGAAATTATGAACGATGTAATTCGTTCAAAGAAGAAAACCACGGGAGCCACTGTTGACTGGCGGGTTCTTGTTGTGGATCAGCTTGCTATGAGGATGGTGTCTGCCTGTTGCAAAATGCATGACATTTCTGCAGAAGGAATCACAAGTAAGCATTTCAAAGGACATTATTAATTCAATTCAGCAGTAGAGACGTTTGTGTAAATGGGATTCTTTATTAAAGATACTTTAAAAATATTACGTAATAATAAGTATACTTTGATGTCGTAGTGCTTGTTACTACTTATGCTTTTTTGCAGGGAGTATGTTTAAGAAATAATGGTCTAATAGAAAGTAAAACTAGTAAATGTCTTTTCATCATAATTTTTTTTCTGCATTTGCAGTTGTTGAGGATTTGCATAAAAAACGTGAGCCCCTACCCACGTTAGAATGCATCTACTTAATCACACCGAGTGAAAAATCAGTGCGAGGACTTATCAAAGACTTCGACAATCCCAATCGGTGCATGTATCGCTATGCCCATGTGTATTTTACTGAAGGTATGTACCGATGTATTTCAGCATGTGAGATAATTTTGTTTTGAAGTTGAAGTAAAATGTTATTGAACACTAACACCAAACTTACCATCAGACAAATTGAGGGGTCAGTGCAACAGTGGTCTAAGCCACTTTTTAAAAAAATAGAGAAAAGGCAAGTTAAAGTGTCTTTGTAACAGTAGTTACGAGATGATTATTGGTCTAATCCACAAAGTCGGCTGATAGTTCACCTTCAAATACTAAAGATGGCATCAATATCTCATTTTTGTGTTGGGAGTGGCTTAGACCACTGTTGCGCTGACCCCTTCATTTGTTAACTAACAGATGTGTCATTTAAGGGTTTTGTTATAACTGTTTTGTCATCTGGATTCTTCCTGTCTTTAGTATTTTCTTTATTGACTTGATATTATATGGGATCATAATCATCTGCATTAGTGTTAGTAATCATAGATTAATTGTTTTCCACAAATCCTGTTCAGCACTGGCATTTTATGCAGCTTATGTCTCAGCAATACATTTAATGAAATTAGTTCATTTTTTTATATTGTACAATCAGTTAGCAAAATTGTTATCACATAGCCTACTATCAGTGAAGAAAGAATGTCCCCAGCGGATACGTGCTGCTTTGCCGAAATGGAAACTGGTTATTCTGCGAATGCGATTTCGTGACTCATCCTTGTGAACGGCATTCCCAATTTGATAATCGCCATTTGCAGTGCAGAGTTAAATTTTGTAGTGGTTTTTAACTGTGTGGAAAACGGTCACACGTTCTGGTAAAAAGTGTTGTTGCTTTATAAAGTTGAAATTGATTATTGGAATTGATTATTTTTTGACCGTTCTTTCAGTTCATATGGAGGATTTAGTTGGCGTTCGGCCATTCAAACAATAAATGAATAAAAATAAATTAAAGAGTTAAAATTTATTTTAAAACAAAACGTTTTGAGAGAAACAGGTATACATAGTTTAAACTTTTAATCATCTGACGAAGAGAGACCTGTTTCTCTCGAAACGTTGTGTTTTAAAATAAATTTTAACTCTTTAATTTATTTTTATTCATTTATTGTTTGAATGACTGAACGCCAACTAAATCCTCCATATGAATTATAAAGTTGAACTTAAAATAAAGTTTATCAACACATTAAACAACAGATATTTTCGATTTCTAAATAACCTCGAAGCTTAATACTTGAAGATGCACATCTTTATTTGAAGATATTTTTATTAGTTTATTATATAAACATGCCTGTGTAATATTTTAGTGTAATGTTTTTTAATTATATTCCTGAAACCTAATTCATGGCTATTCTATGACCCTATCTGTGAAGCATACCACTGGAAGACATTATCGTTGGCATCCTCAGTGAAGGACATTAAAGGCGGAGTCTCATTGGTAGGTATCCGGGGTAAAAGAACATATCACCAGCTATGTGTAGCGTGAGTGGTAAAATTGGTGGTTACTCCTCCCAGAGTTCACGAATGCTAAAGGAAGATTGTAAGTAACGGGATGTATACTCTCCTGAATGATCTTAGCCATGGACGAAATGTAAAACACTACCCAATCAATTGTTGTCTCGATGCCAGCTCAGTCAGAACGGAAAAGAAAATCGGTTAGTTTAAATATAGTTAGTAAATGTAAAACAAACCAATAACTAGCAGCAAGCTCAAAGTGGAACAAAACATATAGTATTAGTTGATAAGCTCACATTGTTTTTGCTAACATACCATCGTATATGGATCGTGCTCGTATATTCGGTGCAAAATTGGCTTTGAACGTGGATGATAGATTTATTGTGTAGTGTTTTACGTTCCGTCCACGGCCATTCTGCAGCTAAGGCCATTCAGGGTAGTATACATTTCCCTGTATTTACACTCCACCTGTGCTGCATTCGTGAACACTTTGAGAGGATTAACCTACCAATTTTGCCACTCACACTAAACATCGCAAACCCTAAGTTTTTTAAATCGGCCACCTACCGATGGACCCTGCCTTTAAAGTCCTTCGCTGAGGATACCAACAATAATGTCTTCCAGTGGTGTGCTTCACAGAGAGATTCGTAGAATAACCTCTTACACTTAAGCCTTTGAATCGGGTTCAGGAATACGATTAAAAACAATACACATCCATGTACACAAAAATTGGAAAAAAGACAATGTTTTCTTACCTGTGTCCGTTAGATTTATTCTTCCTCAATATTTCGGCTGGAAACACCTCCAGCCTTCNTCAGGAGTTCCTTGGCTGTCTCTTGACTTACATCACGTGAATTCGGTTTGTCGGCGAAAAACTAGCAGAAATAATCTTTGTCATTTTTTTAAAAA
>KZ875424.1:22708-35641 GCA_003456935.1 Machilis hrabei
AATTGATTAGAATTTTGAAAATTTTATTTAATGAAACGAAATATAATATTATAAGAAACATTTCTGTGAAAACGGCATGTCTGTACGATAAGTATTTCAAGAGAAAAAGAAGAATAACGAAATCCCATGTTAAATATAGGAGGGAACGGAGGCCGAGCGAAAGGGCGGAAATCACCTTAAGGTTAATATATTTGGTTCAACAATTTTCAAGCTTTTTTTATCCCCTCCATAAAGTAAGACTTGTCCAACTCTGCAAAATAAGCGTTTGTTCCACTAATTATTTCAGAATTTGATGCAAATTTCTTCCATGCAAGAAACTTTTTCATATTTGGGAACAAGTAGTAGTCCGAGGGGGCCAAATCTGGAGAATACGGAGAGTGGAAACAATTTCATAACGTAATTCTAACAGTTTTGCCACCACAATCACAGACGAATGAGCATGAGCATTGTCATGAGGAAAAAGAACCTTTTCTTTCACTAAATGTCGCCTTTTTTATCTTAACTTCACTATTTAACACGTTGACTGCCATGAAGCCCACATATGGGCTTCATGGCTGGTTATCAAGAGGCTTTGAAGCCCTAATGTGGACTTGTCGACACATGGTTTTGATTACGCCTCAAAGCCCATATAGGGGCTTCAACAGTTGTTGTTTCAAATTCATTTTCATTTAATGTTGGCCCCTGGAAATAGCATACTTTCGTGGCCTGTGGCTTTTTGTAAAGTTAACATCAATAACAAGTAAAATATACTTTACTGCGACTTAACACGTTAAATGCCATACATATAATCAACTTTCTTAGAAGGCAACAAAACTTCCAATTTCTTAAGACTTAATTATTCATCAAATTAATTTATTTATGCAATTATCTGCTGAATAATGTATGTAATTTCTAATCTTGGTACTATTATTGTAATAAAAATTATATAAGACTTATGTGTTGTAGAACAACACTTCTTTCAAGAACAAAATACTTACATTCCATTGTAGGTTTCATTTTACCAAGTTAATATGGCTGTCGTTAAAACACAAATACATACGACACATTTCACATTGTGTTGTCACTTTCTTCCTATGGGTTTGAGCATATTTACGTCCATGCGACTGTACTTGTTTGAGAACATGTTTTGGCGAAGGTGCAGATGCTGGTGTATGATGTTGTTGATGTTGTGTTTCTCCATCATCTGCAGTCACTAGATAGGCTTCTTGAGTTTTCAGCTCTGCTAGAAGCTGTAATGTTACACTCTCTTTGAAATTTGTGATACTTAACTTCTTTTTGTTTATTGCGTTGTAAACCACTAAAGCATTTATCAAACATGTTGATGTAAGGAACTCAACAACGAGACCGACAGGTTGGCCTAGTGGTTAGAGTGCTCGCCTCCTGATCGGGAGGTCCCGGGTTCAAATCCCGGGGCCGGCTCCTAGCCCTGGNTNAAAAGGGTTATCCTACGAGTCTGCCTGTGAAGNACTCCACACTAAGGTATGATCGTAGGCGTGTTCCGGGAGGCACGTTAAAGGCGGGTCCCATCGATAAGTGTTCGATGTAAAAGATCCCACCTCCGGCTATGTGTCGGCTGAGTGGCAAAATTCAAAATNCAGTTATCCTGAAGCGTCATTACGACGCGGATGGGGTCTCCATTAGACCTGAGATGTCATAACANTGGGACCATAATCCAATAGCAAGCAAGCACGCTCAACAACGAGCTTCCTGTACCACTTTACAGTCCTTCGTAAACTTGTCGAATATGAAGACAACTGATCCGAGAGGTCAATGAAATTCTTGCCTTTATTATAGTCGACAATTACTGCCGGCTTTTGAACTGCCGCCCTTCGCTGCCTAACAGTTGTCATGGAATCGTCATGTTTGGTACTTAACATTAACACGTCACGTTTGTCCTTCCACTTGAGCACTACGATGTTGCTATTACTCATTTCTGCTTTCACTTCACCTTTACCCAACTTAGCACTCACAACAGCAGGTAGATTGTTGTTACGGTTGCTTCTCAAAGTACCAACTAGGTGTGTAGATCTGCAATTCAGAGAGAGAGCTAAAGACACACTTGTGTACCAGTTATCGCAATATAGGGACCTGCCTACATCCAAAAGTGGTTCCATCTGCTCCAAAACAACCTTCTCAGCAACTGACATTCCAGGTGTAGCTTCTTTTCCAGCATATATATTTTCAATGCCCATGTGAAACCTGTTTTGGTACAAAGTTTGAATAATTTTATTCCATGGCGATGTCGCTTGTTAGGTATGTACTGACGAAATGAGAGCCTGCCTCCCCATGGAGCATTGCTTTCATCTATACACAGATCCTCTTCGGGTATGTAGGAACGCTGAACCTTTTCATGCAACATATCCAAAAGTCCACTTACCCTGTGCAAACGATCACCTGCTTTAGCGGTTTCGTTGTTTGCACAATGGAACATCGTAACAAAAGCTCAAACCTGTTTCTAGATATTGTCTGGCTCACACTGTTTTTATAAATGAGGCTTTTAGACCAGTAATCTGTTAATTTTGGAAATTTTGACAAACCCATCCACATTATAAAACCAAGAAAACACTTCATTTCATCAGCATCTGTCCATTTTTCAAACGAGACGGACAGCGCATACTTGAATTAAGGATTTCTAACTTTTGCCGAGCATATCGATTTGTCTCCTTTACCAACAAATCAATAATTTCACCATCTACAAAATGTTTATAACAGTCGTACGGTGAAGCATTTTCTAATTTTGTTAGTACGTTAGGCTTTACACCAACATTGTCTATGGTTAATGTAAACGGATATTTATTGGTAACACGAGACACTGCACTCCACGTTATACACTGTGGTTCATTTTCATCATCTGTGATATCCTCTTTATCTTGTGATTGTGCAACAATATCATTTGTTATATTTAATGTATTTGGACTATAAGGAATTTTTCTGTTGATTTCTGAAGAGTCACTATTATTAGTGCTTGAATATATTTCCCCTTTCATTATGTAGTCTGGATCATCGTCTGATACATCTATTTCACTGTCACTCGCATTGTTCTTATCCAAAATTTGGGCAATAATATTGTCCATTCTTTCCTTTTCTCTCCGTTCACGTTCCATTTTAACACTTAACTTTCTAGCCACGTGCTCACCACTGCCGTGAAAGCTGCTTGTACAAGGTTAACAGTGTTGCCATGCTGCTGGCGCTGTAGAAAAACAAAATCACTCTGAAGTTCACATGTGGGCTTCAAGGCCTGATGAAAAATGATTAATTCAGAGGCCATAAAACCCACATTTGGTCTTCAGGTTAAAACATAAAACAAATAACTAAACTACACTTGGTTGACAATATATAATCGCAAACATTACTTTTTTATACAAAAACATATTAAAATACTCGTGGCCTGGTGGAGACACCATGTCATATATGTGTGGCAGTCAACGTGTTAAACGATCCAGTAAAGATGCATAGTACTCTCCAGTAATTGTTTTGCCCTTTTCTAAGTAGTCAATAAAGATTATACCACGGGCATCCAAAACATCAGTGGCGTAGTGACCGGAACGTTCAGCGTCACTTGTGCTCGTTCGGCTGCAACGGAAATCAGCAAACCACTTATAAATCATTCTAAGTGAAGGTGGAGACTTGCCATAATATGTAGTTTCTGCTGCCGTTTTGCTTAAAAAGTAATGTTTTATCATCAGGCAGAACTCGTTTTTCTCCATTGTGTGAACAACAACAAGTGTTGACCAACTAAAATGGCTGCCAATCACAGACTAAACGTCAAATCTGTTTACAATTTGAAATGCGTGCCTTTGAAGCATGATAGCGCCAACGATTTCAGTGTGGTGGCGCCATCTCTCGGATTTTGCACGGACTTGTCAAACGACCCTCGTACTTTGTAATAACACTATTATTTTGGAATGTTTGCTTACTGAATTTTTTGTTTTACTTCCCGTCAATTATTTGAATCTGATGACAAACCATTCTTTATTGTTCTTCATTACTTCAAGTCAAAAGACAAAATTCTCACCTTAGCCACTGGTATCTAGAGCCTGTTTTTCACAACCAACTTTGCGTAAAGACTCTTAACATTGTATACATCCTTACCAATAGAAATGTTTCATTCTCGACAAGGAATAGAACTGACCAATGTAATTTGTATTGATAACTCATACCTACATAGAAGTAAATTGACTTTTCATGTCTTCAGTTATCCATGTAGAGAGTGGAAATCAGTTACCATCAGCAGCATCAAATTTAGTCAACTTTCTACTAGTGCCATCAAGTTATCTAGTAGGGTGTACTACGTGTGGAGGTCTAGCATACATCATGGTTCGTTGGAAGTAACATTGAGTTTCGCCAACATATGTCACCATTACCTAGGTTTTTGTTAAAAAACGTCTACTGAATTGAAATTTACTAAAACAATGTAGTCACTTGCTAACGTTGTGGATTCTGTAGCACTTATTAAAAACTTTTTTCGTACACTTACATTACGGTCGTGGATTCTACACTATGTTTCTTGTAGGAGAGAGAACACATATTAAAAATAAAAGATATTAAAATTATACTTAGAAAATATTCCCTCTACCAAGGTTTGAACCCATGATCATTAGTTAAAAATCACCAATTCATGTTGATGATTTTTCCCACCTTAGACCAGTATAATATAAACGTTTTTCATTTTTATGTGTGCCTTAGACTGAATTTCAGTTGTTTGAAAACCATTTCAATGAGATCTTTCAACATTAATAAAAATTGTAGTGCTTGGTTAATCATGGTCTTTTGACAGCATCAGTCGAGGTCAGGATTTTCTGGCCCAGTGGTCTAAGCAGTGACGTGCGGTGGTTGCAGTACTGGGCCAGCAATCAACATTGCCAGTACAGTAAAAAAATGCCATACCAACAAAAGGTTGACAATGAAAGTCATTACGACGCGGATGGGGTCTCCATTAGACCTGAGATGTCATAATAGTGGGACCATAATCCAATAGCAACAGTTGACAATGAAAAATACTTTTGGCAATGTTGATTGATGGCCCAGTACTGCAACCACTGCACGTCACTGGGTCTGAGACGTGAAAAATCATTAGCATACGCTGGTGATTTAGTGCCAGCTGAGTCCTAGGTTCAAACTCTGATAGGAGCAAGATTTTCTCAGACAAATTTGAACATCTTTCATTTTTTTTTCTAATGGATTTCTACTCTGACTTCTGACAAAACTTGAACAAAAATCTGTACCATATTAATAGCAATTGCTTGATCTCTGCTGGAAGCGCTCATGTGTAGTTGGCTTGTAAGACAGTTGATAATGGAAGGGTATTTCTGATGAAGATACATGCAAGGAAGGATTCATTAATCATTTATCGTTTTTATCATCTCAAAAATTGTCGTGAACAACTGTTGTGTTTTTGTAGTACTATTGTAGTGCTTAATTATGTCTTGATTTTTTTAAAGTTGTCTTTTTTTCCTGTCTTTAAAACTGAAGTCAGCTGGAGTGTTTTTACACTGTACATTTTTATACTACTTTCACTGAATGTAATGTAATGTAAAATNTCCACTATAAAGGTTTCCTANNCTAAAATATGTTTTACNTTCAGCTTTTGTAAAATATGTATATTTTGAGGCAGCCATATTTATTAATTAATGTGCAAATAAAACTAAGGTTTGTAATTATGTAAATCATGTTTACTTTTAATAAAAACGTAATTTTGAGCTGTGTTGTTGTATAACTGAGTACTGAGCCATATTCAGAATAATAAAACTGATTTAACTATCTTTTTAGTGGTGGCATGTATGCAGTGGCGGCTGGCTGTTAAGGGCAGGGTGGAAAGTGAACACCCTGGTGAACATAATATTAATTCATTTGACATATATGTGTGATCAGGGCTTGAAATTACACTCGCATACTCGCATTTGGCGAGTGGAATGTAAGTGTAGGCAAGCTGTTAATTTACCATGAATTTTCGCTTTTATTTTTGCCTAATCTTTATAAGTGCCTAAAATAACATCTTATGGCCATTTTATGGGGTTCTATAAGCATTTTCAACTGACATTATATGCAAAATATTTTAATTTGGCAATTTTCTTTCATATTTTGCATAATATTCTTCGACCTAGTCCATTGAAGAGTTAACGCAGTTATTTTTTTACGTCCTTCAGAATTGGCAACAATAAACAACGTGGGAATTATTGCAGTTATTCGTCAAATAATTTGAAAGATTTTATTTAGCTCACGTTTTCTGGTAAAGAAGAGTGGAAAAACGATAGGAGACAAAGCAGAAATGCGAAATTAAAGGAAACACGAAAATTACGACTTTAATAGCAAGGCCAAGAGAGATTTGACACCAGGAAATCCCCTAGATGTGTTCTTACTAGTTTCTGCCAGACTCACACACAAGGAACGTATGTAAAGTTTTTTGACAACTGTGACCTGTAGTTGATCAACTGGCAAACATGAAGCCAACTAAGTTGAACTTCTTTATTAAAACTTAAAGCTTTTCAAATTTGTCAAGTTATTGCATTTCTTGACTGATTTTTACTCAACTTTGAAACCACTGTGTGAGGGGTTGCAGAGCAAAAGCCTTATGACATGCCACTTGAAATCCAAAATAGAGTATTCTCTTCAAGTTTTGAAAGAATTAGGTGAAAAGTATGGAAGAAATGAAGACCTATTTTTGGAAAAGGTTTCTCATACGGGAAAGTTTCTTGGGATACAGCTGCAGTCTGTAGAGGCAGTTTCAGTCATTACGTGAAGCGGTATTGGAAAACGCTAGTGCGTATTTAGTTTAAAGACTTGGGTCTGTGTGTTACGCGCTTTCTATATTCGACAGCATAAACTGGCCTGATAGCCTAGATCTAAAATCATGAGTTTTGGACTCACTGAATTAAGTGTAGTGGCGAAACATGTGTCCCCAGAAACATATGAAGAGAATCTGGACTTGCTGAAAGCGGAGTTGGCAGATTACAAGCTGGCTTATCTAGGAACACCTTTTGCAGATGCCCAGCAAAAGGCATGCCAAAACACTGAGCATGGAAATTGACAAGTGGTACTTTTCGTCTGACAGACAATGCTACATGGGGATGGGTTCTGCACAGATGCTTTAATGGAGAGGTTTTTTTTTCAAAATTGATGTCGAGTGGTGTTAAGATCTGGCGAGTGGATGTTGATCTGAAATTTCGAGCCCTGTGTGTGATGTAATATTAATTAATTTGAAAAGTATATACAATTTCAAATAAAGAAACTAAATGGTAAATGCAATTCTCAACAGTATGTTTACAGTAGCCGACAGTCAACACATACCTCGGGACTCTTTCACTGACCCAGCGAGATTCCTTCACTAAGGCCATCAATTCCTTAACGGGCTCTTTGTATTTAGTGTTTCANTAAAAACTATGTATTTTGTATTATTAGTTCTTCTGAAACAAGCATTTCTTCAGCTGTTATCATACATTTATGTGTAGATATCCACGCGGTGACTAATATGTCAAGAAACTGAATATAACAGTGATAAAAAAGTGGGAAATATGAAGTAATTAATTAATTCCTTTAGTTTTGCAAATTGTAGTATTGTGATATAGCTTGTATTTTTTTACGTTTATGTCTTAAGTATTTGTAAATCGTATACAAATCATGGTCTTCATTAAATTTTTTTTCGCACAGTTTATTCAAATATACTTATTTTTAACTTGCTTGCAGACATCTAGTTTATTATCCTTTAGTCATTTTTTATTTATAGTAGTAATTTCAGTGACTAATACGTTTGTCGAGATTATTTTCATGAAATAAGATCCAAGTTTTTATTTACGGGCAGTTTTTATCAGTTAAAAACTGTTATTAATGACATTATTGAGACCGAGCGAAGTAATTCAGGATAGAGTTCATTCACATCTGCAGTATTTGGCACACAGGATCGTTAAAAAAAACAACATTATTTTAGAATATCTTCTTTTATCCTCCATGACTTAATATCCCCAATGGATTACAAGTAATTAAATGTATGGAACATTTGACCAGCTTCAGAAGTATACCCAACCAAAATTTCCATTTGGTCAGAATAACTTAAAGCAAGAGAAAGTACGTTTAGTTTCCCCACCCTTCCAAAGTAACTGTAAAACCAACGCCCTTTGTTCCTTTATTTTTGATCTTAATATTTTGCGGATGTGAAAATTAATGAGGTCGAGGTCTTTGACATTTCAAAAGAAACTAGAGTTAAGACATTGGGCATAAGCTTGAGTTAATAAATAATGTTGTGAGNGTTGCACATAAATCAAAACCTGGAAGTAACAGAAGTTTTAATCGTGAATGATTCGAAAAGAAAGTGTGGCTCACAGGCAGTGTTGAACGGAAATCATTGTTTTGATTTCAGTGCCTACTTACTTTTTGGTGGTGACAATGTGTGGACAAATATTGGTTACAGAAATCTGAAACACTTTTCAGCAGCAGCTACAGCTTCTTGGAAGAATTAACATTAAGCACAGATAATTGAGGTGATTTGTCAGTTGTAATTTAGTTTTGAGAGGACATGATGAGTCGCCTAAAGCCACCATACCAGGCATATTGAAAACAGTCTTTGATCCCACACTTAAACACTATTATGAACAATCTCCAGTGTTTAGGGGCACTTCAAAAACAATACAAAACTACCTTTTGGAATTCATTTACAGTGTTTACCAAGAACACTTATAAAGTCAAATTCAAAGTGCCAATATTGATACTGATGAAAAAAGTGATGCTTCACAGATGGTGGTAGTATTTCATTTTACGTTATCAGGCAGTTCAGTTGTCGAGCGATTTGTATGTTTTAAGCACGAGAAAGACAAAACTGCTGCAGGGTTATCGAGTGTTCTAAATATTTGCTGTTGGTAAAAATACACTTGTAGCACAGACGTACAATGCAGCAGCAGTTATGAGTGGTAATATAGCTGGAGGTTAAAGAGGATTTTCCTTATGCTCATCTTCACTCACCTGAATGATTGGATTCATTGCATGAAGTCTGTAGCAGAAGAATGCCTCGTCCAAATACAACGGAGTTTCAAAGTCGAGAGTTGTGAGTGCTGTCCACGAACACGTAGATGAGCTTAAACATTGTATGGAATGTATTCGACAAAACCAGGCTGGGATACTAACACGGTCAGAGGCGTATGGAATCGTGTCCTTGATGAACNATGAACAGCTTTTATGTTATTTAACATTTTTTCTGCTGTTATGCCAAAAGTTGACGTACTTTATNATAAATCACAGTGACCAAATGTAGATAGTATGTCATTCAATAAGTCTGTATCTGTGTTCGTNGATAAGATAACGGATATCCAAGAAATGATTGATGAAATTGCTCGGTACTGATTACTCGACGAAAGAAAATGCTACCGAGGATTGCACGGAAACAAGAGGACCTAAAGTGAGTAGGCTTCATGATGCTATGTGTAGACACGTTATGAAGGAGGAATCTGTTAGTATCACAACATTCTTTCAGGACCGTTTTGCTAGAAATTATGTTGTTTGCTGCAAATTTGATTGATGTCAAATGTTTTAAAACTCGTGTTTTCAAATTTCTAGAAGATGAGTTAAATATGATAACAACATTATACTCCATGCTTAACAAACCAAGACCGAAAACAGAACTACAGTCATTGCATAAACGTTTGAAAGATGCAAACTCTGCCACATCGCTGCTCCATTCACTTTCAGTAAACTCTCTGAATGGTGTCTTCCAAGAAACAAAAAAACTACTGAAAATAATAATCACTACACCTATAACTACATCGGAAGCAGAAAGAAGTTTCTCTGTATTGAAGAAGATGAAACAGCCATGACATGAGACAGACTGATGGCATTGGATGACATGTCATTAGAAAAATAAATCATCAGTTCAATAGCAAGTTCCAGTGACAAAATAATGGACAAGTTTTATTTTGTTACAAAATGTCAACTGAAAACTTGTCTATACCAACACAGTGATAGAAATTGCAAATTACTCAGTTTCCAAAGCAAAAGAGGTAAGATGCTAAATTTTTACTAAGACTTAGATCCTTTGCAAAATATATACTTAAAGTATATACAGGGTGTTCAGCGAAAAAGTGGTACGAGATAGAATTCGTGAAAATGAGCAATTGCTGCAATACCAGAGTCTCAACTTCGTGACGTGTCGTAGAATATGATCACCCGGACCCAGTGCTGCATACAGACTGGAGGAGAGTATTTTCAACACCTCCTTTAAGGTAAGCCACATTGTGATTGTGTTGGTTTCACATTTTACATATTTCAATCTCGTACCACTTTTTCGTTGAACACCCTGTATTTTCTATATACAGTATATGATGAAACGATACTTCTTCTTTGTAGTAATATGTAATATAGTACAAATTATTATCTCTACATAAATATTTACATACTAGAATAAATATGTCAGGGTCATATTTGTATATACATATGGTTAATTGATAGTAATTGTTAGACCTTGATTTCAGGCATGGTTTTCCACAAATGTTTGGGAATCTCGACTTTTCTTGGTAGAAAATGTAACTAGCAGGTCTAATTTATTAGAAAATATGTTTTTAGAAGCCAGATGCTTGCACAGAAATACCAAAAATTTAATAATAAGGGTGCAGATCCATGGCTTTAACATAAGACAACTGCAAAACAGGGCCATATTCAACTGACAACATGTCCAATATTAAAGTGAGAAGGTGCGTTTTTTGTGTTGACCAATTGTAAAACTATAAAATAGTTACCAAGACACTTGCATGCTTGATATCGCTCAAAGTATTTTAAGTGAATGACATGTAATTTTTACTGTTAAATTATATCACCTTTGTTAGCAATCAGATCCAAGATTTTTGGAACCTGTTCTCAAGCTTGGTGCATGTGATTCAACAACAGGTTTTGTAACAATACGAGGCTGAGAGCAGGAATTTTTTTACAATGTTAATTAACGTACGTGGTAGTGTGTGGAACCTGTAAGGCTATACTTACAAACATCTTAACAGGGAATGGAAATGCAGTGATTTTGTGGAAGGTGAATTTCACACAATTATGTGCATAGTGAGTCTTTCTACATGATTTTGCAGGATTTGAGGGAGTTTCCCAGTGCCAGTTTTGTTTATACAGAAGGTGTATCGCTTCACTTTGCAGAGAGTACATATTTACACACCAGCATGGTGAGATCAAAAGAGAGAGTGCATGGAATATGTTACAAAAAGTTGTCTGAGAACCTCAACAGATGGACACCTTTTTCCCATGGCAGAAAGCTCACCCAAAATGACAATTTCACGTTTTCACTGGAGGATGACTAATACACAGCGACAGTGTTGAGAAGATAGACTTCTTCGTGTCTTGGTCAGCTAACAGCCAATCACAGGCGGACAGCTGGGCACACTGTGCATTTCTATGAGCTGCTCAGGAGGTGTTGTAGAAGCGCACCATCAAAGCGCACTTATCAAAGCATGGTGGGAGAGAGAGAATATAGTTATACAGAGGCTATATAAAGCCATGGAGGAATACTACATGAGTCAGTCCATCAGCAGTAATTATTCTGGAATGACAGGAATTAATTTATGTGGTGTAGAAAACGCCCTTTTAAACCTTAAAAGGCTGGAACCATATCAAACAACATCGGAAGTGTTGCACACTATGCTTTAGCATTCACCATTATCATTCAGTTTCAAATTGAAAACCGATAAGGAGAAAGTCATTAGTCTAAATCACATCTACCTTACTGTATGTCTCAAACTGCATCAGGCATTCAGAAAGCAATCTAAGTAGAATATAATGGGTATTGCATTAACTGAAGTAACGAAGTAGTGGCTGGTGAACCAGTTTTACCAAGTGTACGTAATTAAATGACAGTGTGAAGCCACGCATATATTATTAATGGCTAGTTAACTAGTTTTATAACCTGAGTGATTTAACTGAGTGTAAGTAACAATGTATAGCAGTAGAAAGGGCCAGTGAGCCAATGTTATTCATGATTGTACAATAAACGAGCGCTATTATAACCAGTGGTAGATGGAGAATCTTGACCTAGCCAACAAACTGCTCGGTTGTTATCAGCAGACAATATGAGGCAAGAGGGGAAAAAAGCAAGCCACGCAGTCTATGAAGAATCATCTGAGACAACGCATTGGGCAACAAGCTAGAGCGACAGATTTATTGGACAAATCTACAACACTTTTTCACTTCGTAATTATACATCACTTTGTAAAACAATAAGTGCACAGGTTAATAGTATTTTTATTAGCTACGTTCATATGGTAAACTATAAAAGCTAGTATCAATACAGAACCGAACTGAGTGGATCGATTCCAAACCGAAATATTGTCCTAGGCGTTCATACTAGTTAAACACCCAGTATCCAAATTAATTCAAAGGCTTTTTACATTACGTACCAGTACATTCAGAGCAATCGTGGCATTAAGCTGCAATTTAAATTTGATTGTCATTAATGAGTATTTAATAAACTTCCCTAACCAAACTAACCTAAAAATCAAGTATTTGCACTTACATTTTTNCAAACTCATCCATTACAACTAAATTAATTTTCACAAAGGCTCTGGATCTAACAAATCCTGTAACACTTTGCACCGCTCCGAGGTACGTTTTTTTTTAAATTACTATACATACGTGTAGGCCTATCGGAAATACTGAAGTGGTGAAAACTATTACTTTTTGCTGTCCTCTCTCTCCCAACAACTTATACTAGCCAAAAGGTGTGAGTGTATAGNAGTCTTACTGGGCAGGGTTAAGTAAATAGGATTCGTTAGATCCAGAGCCTCCGTGAAAATTAATTTAGCTACTCTTCTACTTCCTACCCTATATTAGGCAAGTAGGGGTGTGCATGTACCCGATAAGTTCAGGTACCCAACGGTCGGATTCGGGTTGACCTCCGGTACCCAAAAGCTTCATCTAGCCCGACACGTCCGGGTAACCTGTAAACAGAATTTGTTTATT
>KZ875425.1:33584-44768 GCA_003456935.1 Machilis hrabei
AGTGACTGTACTATTTTTATTTTTGTATTAAAGGCTTAACAAAGATTAAATAAAAAGGAGCTCGCAAATAAATATAGAACTTTTGTGAAACTACCGGAATTGTTTTCGTAATAAAGGGTTTTGGGTGTTGGTCACAGCCCTTGCAAAAAAGACGCTGCCTGAGAACAAATAGCTAAATTTCTGTCTGATGTTGAACACATCCGGGACATTTATCAGCGAGAGACATAGAACAATGCCTTGTGATTATTTTGGTTTAACGTTTTCTAAAAATAATTAAAATATAATGTGGGATTTGGTGAATTCTCCAATTTGGTTAAAAAAGTCGAATTCACCAAATTACACACATTACATTTTAATTAGTTTTTAGAAAACTTTACACCAAAATAAACGCAAGGCATTGTTCTGTCTCTCTCGCCGATTCGTTTTCAGAATTTGTTCCACGTAAGCCATAAATAGAGCAAATTGTTTTTCGGTAGCGTGATTCTGGCTATTCGGTAGCCAACATCCTTAAGCTGTTTTTATTGAACTAAATTACACTTCATTTTAACGTATCTCACACAGAGGAAAACCACTAACGAAAATAAATTTAGCTGTGGGTTAACTGTCCCATCCGCGTTGTAATCACGCTTAAGGATGCTTGTATTTGGTCACACTCTATACATAACTGGTAGCAGGTTGTTTTGTATCCAACACTTACCGATGGGGCCTAATTGTAACGTTCCTCCTGGATACGCCTATGATAACACCTTAAAGAGGAGTGCTACATAGGCAGACATGTATGACCATATTTAATACTCAGGGGCAACTTTGAACCTGGGGTCTATTATTTAGCCAACTTGTCTGTGCAACGCGTTAAGAAAATTACTTGTTACAGAGTCTGAAATTGTGAATAAATTGTACATCAGTTTTTTTTATATTTAAAAAATGTAACCTTTCTTACTTGATGAGCTATACAACTAGGTATTTTGTTAACAGGAGTAAAAAATCTTTAATGTAATGTCAAATCTTTTTTGTCTTTAAAATACCGTGATTTTGCGAAATTCTCCAATTTCGTCCTATTTGCTGACTTCCCACGGTAACATTTACGTGAAACTCGTGTGACATAATGGTGCCTAACATTTTGATGAGCACCTTTATTCCACGTTCTAAGATGCCATTTAGTTTGTATCTGGTCCAATAACTGAGGATGGAACCAATAGGACAAACCTAATGTCGCGCATTTGCTTGCTGTTTAGCGAACCTCTCCTTTCTGAATGGATACCGTTGATCTCTCTCTTTTCAAAATCTTTCCCGATTAAAATTTGTCTAGTACCAAAGAATGTTTTGACAATTTCTTTAAATATACTCTCGTCAAGCTCAAGAGTAGCTGTCATTTCAAGAGGTGGGCATTATACAATACACTAACAGATATGAGGACGGATAGGAACAACTAGATAGTTAACACGAGGTTTATAGACTATGGTAACGGAGATCCCGCTAACGCAGACGATTTTTAATTTCTTTCCATAGGTGATGAACATTGGTGCTGATGCTTGCTTTGTCTTCCTTCTTCACTTTCTTTCTCTTCACTTGTTTCTCAGAGACTGTATGTAGCAACGAAGTTAAGAATGATAAGCATGGCTGCAATGGAGGATTAAAACGAGTTTCCCAGATAACTGGTTAAAATTATATTCATTTGTGATAAAGGCCATAGAAATCACAAAAATAAACAAATAACCACAAACATCGTGCAGACTATTGGTGACAAAATTAGAATCACTAGCAAGGAAAGCATTTATTACATGCTTGTTTGTTCCGTTACCTGCCTCAGTTCGTAATCAGCTCCTCAGATGTCAGCACTCCGCCTTCTTTCCAAATTATAGGTTTTTATAAACGGGGTACTTTTTTTTATTTCGATAGCGTTATCCATCTGCATATCCGTTAGTGTATATTATAAACCCACAATTACAATCTAGTTTATTATCAGTTAATCCTCACCTGAAAGTTCAATATATTTTTTAGACGGTTTGCCCAAAGCGTTGTCGGCTCCACAACTGTAGTTGCCGAAGTCACTTGGTTGAATGTTTATGATGTTCAGAGTATATCTGTTCCCTCGATTTTCCATTATTCGGTTATCGGTTGCATGAAGTTGAAGAGTGTCACGGTACCACGTAACCTGTATAAGATTCAATGATATCATACATACAATACTACAACACAATGTCCACAATTTGTGTAGATAATTAATACGTATTTACTTTCTCCACAGAATATAAACAAAAATCAAAACAACGAATCCATACGATTAAAAATACATTATGTGAGTAATGTTCAACATCATGTTGACGGCCAAGATCATTAAGGATAGTACATATATTACCCTGTATCTGTTATTTATAAACAAGGGCGAGGACAAAATAAAACGCCCATATTTCAGTGGAGTGACAGGCACTTGCTGGAAGTCATCTTTGCCATCGTGAATGTTTAGATTTGTTTGGTTATGTTGTTTCTGACTGCAATGGCGTAATCGAGACCACAGGATGATTGCGAATTGCCGCACACTCGACACATACCCGTGTTAAACGTAAAAAAGGTCCCAGTAAGAATGTGGTAAAGTACTGAAGGGTTAATGAATTTAATAAAGTAGAAAGAACAAAGTTGAACATAAAGAGGTGAAAGGATATTATGAGGCATCAAGGATAGATACACCACTGTAATATTATTTTAACTAAAGTAGTAATAGTTACTGAGTGTTACGTGTCAAATCATTGATATTTGATAAGCTAGAACATAGGAGGTATGTCATGTATTTGCTGTAGTTAAGGCTGTTGGATACCGCCAGGCCAAAAACCATGCTCCCGGAGAACAAATAGCTTAATTTCTGTGTTATGTTGAACAAATCCGAGAAAGTAATCAGTTAGAGGCATAGAACATAGCATTGTGTGTATTTTGGTGTAAAAATTTCTAAAACTAATTAACATCTAATGTGTGTAATTTGGTGAATTCGCCAATTTTGGAGAAAACAGTCGAATTCACTAAATTACACATATTAGATTTNAATTAATTTTAGAAAACTTTAAACCAAAATAAACACAAGTCTTTGTTCTATGTCTCTAACTTCTTACTTTCCCGGATTTGTTGATCATAACACAGAAATTACGCGATTTGTTGTCCGGTAGCGTGATTTTTGCCCTGACGCTATCCAACAGCCTTAACAACCCTTACAAGTAGCTTTTGCTCTTGCTGTCATATTGTCCACATTCGATGAACCAATAATAACCGTTCTGTTTTCGGAGCAAATTGGTTGGACTCATTGCGTCATATTACGCAGTCAGTTACGTACAGCACGCATTCCTCTCATTGCTGAATTAGTCCCTTTGAGCAGACACGGAAACCACACTCTAACCAACGCTAATTATTTTAAAATAGAAACCAATTATAGGATAATCGTCGTGCAGTTATTTTTTGCTTCACTGTGGATATTTTCCCGCAGTGCGCATTTGACTACATCACGTTATTGGCTTAACAACGCTGACTTAAACCTACATAACACAGTGGCATAGTTTCTGGAGTCTCCTGGATATCCTTAATCAGGCCAATGTCCATTGTATATCAGTATCTACCCAATAATATATGGACTACAATTGTATAAAATATGAGCAATTTTACACCACCTACTGCGGCTTCAATTACTCTGCTTTCGAGTAGCAAAATTTCAGTTTTCAATATAGGCTATACTGTAGCATTTTTCAGATGTCATTAACTTTTTTTTTTTTATTAAACACTACCTGTAAATGTATAATGAAAGTGGTTAAACTTAATTTGAAGTTTAATAGATCAAAACAGGTTCGTCTAACCTTCAAATTATTAACTTGATGTTTGTGGTGTGAGTTTAAACAGAAAACAATGTAAACACAAAACGAAATAAAAAAACGACAATTGGCTTAACAACAACAACAAACATGGTGGAGTCGAGGCACGCTGAAAGACAGCGTACACGGTGAAAGAAAGTGCGCACGGTTTCCATAGCAACGAAAATAAAAAATAGCGGACATTTTAAAATTGAAGTAGTGAATCAGATGTTTTGGGTAAAAAAAAACTTCTTTTTTTTTTTTGCAATATGACTTCTTCCCGCACAACGCACCGTTTGGAAGATATTGTGATGTCACGTGACAAAAAACAAAATGGCGGATTTTCGATTTTTTTTTCTGTAGGTTTCATACCAACCTGAACAACTTTTCTCTAGCTCTTCTGCATCATGGCTAGAATTAGCGTCAGTCAGCCACTCACTCACTCACTTACAATCAGTTATATATATTATATAATGTATATTATATCAAATGCAGAATTGGTGCATAATCAGCGACCCATCTCGGGTATTCAGATGACGTTTTCTATACACTCATTCTGGGATACGTGAGAAAGTGTACATACTAATCTAGGTAATTTTGGATGAAGTGGAGTAAAAACTTTAGTCAGTTTGCTTTCAAGGAATAAAAATTCATAAGCCTGATATTTTCAAAATTTTCAGCAGTCATCAGGGTTGTCACATACAAGAGTCACACAACTTGCTGTTTAGTTTTCAGTCATTATATTGATAACTAGCCTCAGCTCTGTTCTTATCGTACTGTATCACTTAACTTGTCTGGTCTCCAATGTTTTGTGGATGGCTCAAACGTTGGAAAATTTCAAACATAAAACACAGCATAGCACCCCAAAAATGCATCTTATAATTCATATAATATGACCCGTTACGTGTCGAGTCACGACACACTCCTTCGTCAATTTTAAAATAAAAAAAAATATAAAAAATAATCATTTTTGAAAAGGTATCCGGTTTCATGTCTGACATAATTTCTTTTGGTCTCTATTTTTCTTTCTGTCTGTATTGCCAGTTTCATAGTTTGTGTGTCGACTGTTGTAAAAGCAGAAGAGAAGAAATGACGATACTGTCGGGATCCGGTGTCTGATGCGAGACGTCGAGAAGATAATCCGATTGACGGCCGTGGTCCAGCGAAAGAAAAAAGCCTTGGCTCCATTCCAACTTGGAAAATTTGTTACTGGCCTGAGACCCGGAGGACAATTCAGCTTGTTCTGTCCTTCTCATAATGTAAGTGGAACAGAAGCTTTAAGGATTAAGTTTTTAGAAGCCCTTTTTGGTATTACTCTCTACTGATGTTTGTTAAATATTCTTTAGTTTTAAGGGAAAAGGATTTATCATCAGTCTTTATGTTAAACTTTAGGTACGTACCCCTGGTTCTAACACACACCGCATACACTTATGCCTCTGTAATCGTATGCATCAAGTATAAAAAGTCCCGAGTGTAAATTTTTGACCCTATACGGCAAACTGGAATATACATGACATTAGTGATGATGATGATGTGAGGTTTTACGGCTACTCGACACACATGGGCCATTCGAGCCGGTTTACATATCCAGTACTCACTATTTTTTTATGAAGGTGATGATGAACACTTTTTTTTGAGACAGTGAATAACACCCAGCCCTAGCCAGGAATCGAACCTGGGACCTCAGGCGTGCAAGGCCAAGTGGCTAATCACTAGGCTACCGGGACCGGCTACATGACAGTGTTTGAGTTATAACTGTAGGGATTCTGGAAACAAGGTATAAGAGGGGCAGTCAAATGCAAAGGTGCCGACGGTTGCAGCGGAGAGGTCCGGTTTGTGTCTGTACAATAGAGGGCAGGATTTTGTTGGTTGATGTAGGAGTCCTCATGCACCTGGTTACGTGATTTTGAGTAGGGGATGTCGTGCTATCATCCAGTTAACGGTAATAACGTAGTCATGGCGTTTCAGTTGGAAAATTCCATTGTGGAAGAACAGAGGCATGTGATTAAACTCCTAACTGCAGAAGGCAACACACCTATTGCAATTTTCCAACATATGTCCAACGCTTATGGTCAAGACTGTGTTTCACACAAAACTGTTAAAAAGTTATGTACGCGGTTCCATGGAGGCCGTGAAAGTGTGGCCGATGATGCATTACCCAGTCAGGTAAACGTCGTAATCACTACCCCATTTGTAAGAATTTCCTTTTCTCAATAAATCTCGATAATGCAAACCGCACTGTGGAAATGTACGTCACTTTCTGTTCAACTCGACTGACCGCAAGTACGGTTACAGCTTTACGCCTACCCAGACAGCACAAATGTCCCTAGGATATCCTCAACGTCCCGTTTACGTCCACGGCAATGTGGGATATCCACAAGTTACCATTATATGTCAGCAACGGATATCCTGTTTACATCCACTACATCCATTTCACAGTATATATGTAATTTATTTATTTAGAACTGCAAAAGGTATACAGTATATATGTATAATAAAGTATCTCCAGCTTTTAATAATACATTTAATCATCTGCATAACACGTAAAAAAAATAGCACAATGATTAGAGTGCTCGCTTAGTAAACCAAGGCCTACCTCCTGTCGCAAGATCGAATACCACAGTCACTAATTTTTTTTCTTCATAATAAATTAAATAACACAGAAATATATCGTAAATCAAAATAAAAAAAAAGCGTAAATGTTTATATTCCTCAAATTTAGCTTCAATATCCATATCATGTCCCTACGTATATAAGTAGGGTATCCTGTGGATGTCCTATGGTTATCATTTGGATATCCGTAAAGCAGCTACGGATATCCATAGATATACTATGGATATCCTTGTGCTGTGTGGGTAGCGGCTCAATTGCAATACAGCAGCTTTTGGCACGATGTGTGGAAGACTGCTCCAAGAAGGAAACTTAGCAAGTAAGAGACAATACGTAACTAAGGAAAGGTTGCCTTTAAAAGTAACAATAGGACTAAAAATGAAAAAAGGGATTTGAAAAATAAGCCACACAAGTTGGGCAGATGTCAAGTAATAATAATTAATGATTAAGTACTGTAAAGATACTGAAGTATAAGAGCCCAGTCCGCTAAGAAAGTGACACAAATACTATAGGGCCTAAAGCGATTAAATTAGTGGCTTTCGAGATAGGAACGTATGAGAAGAAACCAGGGATCTGGATTTTTATGGGGCTTGAAGAGCCAATGAAGCAGTACTTGAGGAGAGTAGCAGTTCATTTTCATTGGGGGCAAAAGAGCCAAGGAAATTAACACGTTGAAGGAGTGGCAGTATGCAAACGTTCATAGTCTACGACATAGTCTATAACAACCGTTATACGCCACGGTACAACCATACATGGATCTAAGGCCAAAGAAGTCACTGAACGGGAACAATCAAGTAGGCAGACAAATCACGAAGCGTTAACAGAAATAGGATATTGTGGAAAAAAACGGAGGTAAGACTTGACCATACCTAACAGACTAGTTTACCATTGGAAATTGACATTATCACCGAAGTGTGTAAATAGTGTCGGCAGGAAGACAGTGCCGTGCTAAGCCACTGAATATAGAACTGATTAATTGTTGATGTTTGTAATTACAAGGATGCAGAGAACGATGACCTCATGTACACTTACCGCTAAGGTCAGGTAGGACCCGTTAGTTAAACAAATAGTTTATACTCTACTTAATGCAAAGTAGATGAGGATTTAAATTACAAAACTCTATTGCTCTGATGTAGAGTCTCAATTTATTTGGTAATAAAATTTAGCTCACGAACGTCCATAGGTATCTCTCACAACCCTATTAAAAAAACACAAACAGGGATATGAAGAACGTGCTCTTAGGGTATTTTTATTCTCCTTCCGGGAACTGAGAGCAGGGAGTATTAAGACAACCCTAGCGACTGTGTGTAGGACTCGGTCAAAGGAAGTCTCGTTAAGTGGAATCACATACATATGCTGTTCAAAGAGTTCGTGAAGTTTTATAATTGCATGCGAACGGGTAGTTTCTCAGACGCCCGCTAGGTGCCACTACGTTACGGATAGCCTCACGAGTAACCTCCTTTTTTCCGATTTGTTTTTCGTTGCTTAATTTCGTCGCAAAGTTTGTTTACGTGAAGTGATCTCCAGTGCGTTCGGAGATTTTCACGATTTCTCTTCCCTACAGAGAGTCTGCAAACCACAATACAAAATGAGAAGTGCCACACGTGTTACTTCCACTTGTTTGACCCCTAAAAAAAAACACCTGAAGGGTCGTAGGTTCGCTTCGGACGACGACGTCAAAGACACTGTGACGGATTAGTTGCGTCACAGCCCAAGGACTTTTATCAACAGGGCATACATCGCCTTCCTCAACAATGGGATAGCTGCCTTCTAGCTCATGGCGCTTTCTTTTAAGGTAGGGACAATACTTAAACATCTGCATCTCTCGGCACTTTTCATTTGACTGCCCCTCATACTAATGGATGATAATGATGATGCTATGTGGCGTTTAACGTCGTATCGACACTTTCCGGGTGATTTAATGACGATGAACAATACGTATTATTTTATTAATGAAGATGAATGAACAATCACAAACATACATGCCTTGCGTGGGATTAGAACCCACAAACCCCGATCTACAGCAAGGTACGCTAGCCACTATATCAGACATGTCAGCTGTACTAATGGAAAATACAGGTAACCAAACTACAAGCATAACAGACTGGCTAAACAATAATGCAGTTTAAAGTACTACAACAAACTTCTACACTTCCAGACCTGAAAACCTTAAAAGTAACTGATTTTCACTGAATAATTATACAGCTATTTTCTCAAGACTGCCGCCAAGAATGAGGGAAGGGAACACGAGAGTAACACACTCAGGACCTCCATTTTTATACGCTTTTAGCGTGCATTTTTAATTATGCGCCTATAAACCAATCACGTTTTCGCCTTTTGCAGCAACATTTTGAAAAGTTGCGCAATAAGATTAGTTTTGCTTTTTATCGTGCGATATACAACAAGATATGCCATTCTGTACTAATTTAATTTATCGCTTAAGCGAAAAATGCATGCCACTGCATCTTTTTCGTTTAATTTACTGGGTTTGTTTTTCTTTACTCTCTTTTTCGTTTTATTTAACTAAATTTTGTGTCGTCTTCTGTTTCTTTATCGCTTTCTATTTCTCTATATATTTTCGCCTCTTTCTGCCTCATTCCAGTTATCGCTCTTCTTTTTGCTTTCTCCATCTCTACTAAATGTGTAGTCGGTAAAGGAGACAGAGTCGATATAACGGCAACTCCAAAGCTCGCTGTCGACATCGACTCCTAATGAAGTGTGCATCGCTCCAGTAGCGCCAGGCATCGGCATAAAGCGGCGAGGCCTATTTTCGAAGGCAATGCGGCATTTTGCTGGAAAATACGATACCTGCCTGCAAACTACCCTTTTCCAGACGTCAGGTAGAAAGAGAGTGTCACTGCAGTTTCCAGTAAAGAGGACCCGTTATGAGCAAAGTTGAGGATTCAAGATCGTGATGGTAATAGATTCATAGACGAAGAGGGAGAGAAAGTTTGCTCAGGAATAGCTACATCTCGTTTCTATTTACCTTAACGCTTTAGAAACAGATTAATAAATAATATGTAACCTAGAATTCAATGAATGTGGACTACTAACGTCTTTCCCATAAAGCGTACTCGCATGTACCGTGCCTCATTTTATTTACTACTTCAAATGGTTAAACGAACTTACTTGAATATAAGCCGCACATAAACACATTTTAAGACATCTCATTTCGAGTAATTCTGTGTATAAGTGATACGCTATTAGTGTTCTTAGAATCTTCCATCAGATGTTTTATTTATCGAGACTATGACAGTTTTCTAGTACATTGATTGCACACATGTTGTAGCTTATTAATTTTTGTTTAGTAGAGAACTATAAAGCTTCGCTTGTAGAGTAAGAAGACACTATTCGAGTGGGTCATAGGTAAGGCATCCAGGTTTGTGGGAGAGAGAGAAATACAAAGGTTCATTAACAGAATTGTCAACAATTCCGCTGCTTCTGACTAAAGATTAGCATTGAATGTTGAAGGAGAGAGAATAAAAAAGGATTGAAGCAGATAGAAATTAACAAAATGGGTAACACTTCTGTTGCTTCTGACGAAAGGCAAGCAGCGGACTTTGAAGGAGCTTGGTTTGATTATTTGAATTTATAGCCCCACGGTTCTAATTGCGATGGTCTAATGGAGACCACAACCGCGTCATAATGACGCTTCAGGATAATTTAAATTTGTCACTCACTCGATACATAGCCGGTGATGGGGTCTTTTACATCGAACACTTATCGATGGGACCCCAATTTTTAACGTCCTACGATCATACCTTAGTGTGTACTGCTCCACAGGCAGACTCGTAGGATAACCCTTTTGTACCCAGGGCTAGGAGCTGGCCCCGGGATTTGAACCCGGGACCTCCCGAACAGGAGGTGAGCACTCTAACCACTAGGCCAACCTGTCCGTTCCATGTATTTAAAGGTAACACAAATTATATTCCGGTTTTTAGGCTGATATAGGCCACACCTCCATTTTCAAAACCACAATCTTGGGTGAAAACTGTAGCTTACAATCGAATTAATATGCGATAGTATATTGTATACCAGTCGAAAAGTTGATACAAGTTGTCTGCCATTATCTTGATAGGTCCCACCCCAAAATACTGAGGTTGATTAAAAGTTATGCAAAATCTGATCGTTTTTCCGCATAATAAAACAAGTAATAAAATATCTGTTTCACATTCCCCTGAGAGCCTTACAGAAAGTTTTCCAAACATCTCGCTAAATTTGATGAACTTAATCCTAACGTGTGGAGAAAGCTGCACATAATAAAATATCCTAGATAATTTGATAGCATAACTTAAGTGATTATTAGGCACTTGAAACAAAAAGTAATGCAATAGCAAACATATACCATGTATTACAGTTTTCAGTTTTATTAACTCTTTTGAGTTTAGTACACTTGAATTTTGTTTTTAGATGAACGGAATAACGTGGCAAATTTTTAGATTAATAATTTTATTGCCAATTACAAGGAGTACGTTCGCCGCAATTTGAAAAATATTTAAAAACCCTTTGGCAATGTTCTCACTCGAATACTAAACAGATTTCTTCATTACTTTGTTTTTATAGTGAAAAAAATCACTTTAATTAGTTACATTTTATGTCATGTACAGGGCATTTCAAAAAGAATCATCTGATTGTAAATGTTTATATTATGAAAAATAATGAACTCAGACACTTAAGATTAATTTTATATTACAGGGCTAATCTTCAAGTTTTTTTACATACCAAATCATAGATGCTCAATATG
>KZ875428.1:21743-35504 GCA_003456935.1 Machilis hrabei
TAACAAATGAAATTAATAAAATCTGAGAATAAAGCCGGGCTAAATAATAAAGCAAGTGTGAAAAAGTAATACTAAAGACATTATTCGCACAAATAGTGCAAAAGACAAAGATTTAGCTGCGCAGTCGCAGAAGTGCTGTGCCTAAAACATGTAAGCATTGGGCGAAAGCGAGTAGGATTGCTACCTGTATTAAACTGAAGTTCAGATTGTAATAAAAGACTGAATGTATATGGGTTAGCAGAGATCAAAGACTTGTTGATGTCATGTTCATGTTGTAAAAAGGAAACATATCAGTCTTAAAGTGTTTAATGAGAGAAAACTTAAATTGTTATGGTTGTCTACCAGATTAAATTATGGGAAGAGATTAAATGTAATTATTGATTTGAAGCAAGCGTAAGTGATTTCTCAAAGAGGTATAAAACTACCGTAGTAACCAGTAACAGCCAGGGAAATAACACCCAACCGTATTACCCACTTTTCTTACGAGTAGAGCGCAAGAAATGGCGCCCTTATATAATTATTGATTATATAAATAAAGTGGGATACGCGGGTGTAGCTCCGCGGTAGAGGGCTGGGCGTGGCAGATATTGAACAACAGTAGCCCTAGTATCACCAAGGTTGAGACTAAATACGAAGGTATCATTCAGGTCAATAACAATAATACAAGATTCATTGGTGTACCCGAATTAAAGGTTGACAAATATTAAGGTCGCATACTGATGAGGATAGGGGTTATGTTATTACCCAGTCAGTCCTATCAAAGGTATTGCTGTATAGCCATCAACATTAATTGAAGGTGGTGTCAAATATTATTAAGCTAGCTGACGGTATTACAAGGTTTATTCGGAACGTTAAAGAGACTAAAGAATACTGCGAATAAAATTCAGAGCATCGGTGCAGATAAAAAAATTCAAGATTTCGTGCGTCAACACTATCGAACGAGCTAGCAATCCAACAGACATTATTAACCGGAGTTAATAATCGAGAAGAATCATACTTCTACAAGTAATCGGTCGGGAAGACCAGGTTACAGAACTATCTGGCCCTTCTGTTGGCTTTGGGTGGGATTGTCGTCATCGATCAATCTCAAGCCAACGCATACCTCCTATTTCGGTGGGAGGTAAGACGCTTCCGCAAACCGGAGTTGCCCTTGTTCTAACAACTCAAGTGACTCTACAGGAACTAATGGCGGGAAGTGTGACAGTTGTGACAGACTGTAAGAATCTAATGTACATGAGAATGATGAGAGATCCATCTTCACGCGTTTTGAAATGGATTTTGTATTTACAAGATTTTGATTTTGATATAAAGAAACCTTTAGGGGGGCACAATTGCGAAACGCCGGTTATTTTTCTCGCATGATGACAAATCCTCCTTCTCCAGAGATAACACAAGACACGAATGCGACGATTGGAGCGGTGAAATCCAGATTAAAAATTTTCGAAAGAGTTCTGACTGAAACACTCGCAAATTCGAACCCATTGATTATTTGTCTTGGTCTACGGATAGGACGATTGCAGAACAGAGAGCGGATGACACTTATAAATACATTTTAAACAAATCGAATCAGGGGAAACAGACAATGATTATATTTTAAATGAAGGAGGGGTGCCTTTTAGAATATTCAAGGACAAAAACAACGGAGAAAACGTGGTTCTTTGTTGTCCAAAGTCGTTTATTCCGATTGTGTTGAAAGGCTGTCCCAGTAATATAGTGAGTGGCCATTTTGGACGGAGGAAAACTATACACATGGTTAAAAGAAACTTTTATTTCCCAAACATGAAAAATTAGTAAACGTGTACTTTAAGAGTTGTTATTTGTGCCAGCGGAACAAATCATCCTCGCAAAAAATTGCACCATTTGTTAAACACGCGTTGAATTTCGGGTGCATTTCAATCTTGCGCCATAGACATTTATGGAAGTTTGCCCCAAACATCATGAAATAAGAGATATATTATACCATATGAATGTTTATTTACAAAATATTTATTATGGGCAGTGATCGAGGATACTAGCGCTGAAACCATAGCGAGAAGTTTTGCCGAAAATGTGGTCGCGAGGTTCACACTCTCTGACACAGTACACTCTGATTTAGGCAGCAATTTCTTGTCGGCAACTTTCAAAAAGGTTTGCCAATTACTTGGAATTCAACGGACGTCTTCATGCGGATTTTAACCGAAAAGTAATGGTGCGGTGGAGTCACCCATGCAAATACTAGGTCAGTTATAACTCACGTACCAAGCACAGACGAACTGTGAATGGGATGACGTACTCCCAAATGTAACATTAGCATATAATCAGAGTTATCACACAAGAACGGGACACACACCACACAGATTAGTCTTTGGAAACGACGCGAAGCTTCCACATACACTTATTGACAAGCCGTTAGAATTTAGCTATGCAGATTTACCAACTTATGCAGAAATTCTACCGAAAAAGATTGCAATATTCGTTCCAACTAGTAAGGGATAATTTGGACAGAGTATCCACGTCACAACAAGTACTACCAGCAGGGGGATCGAAACTACATGATTTTAAAATTAGCGATTTGGTATTATACAAAAATATGGCAATTAAAAACATTGAAAGCTTGACCCCAAATGGTTTGGAGTATTCCAGGTAGTCAAGGTTTTGGACTTCAATACTTGTTTGATAAAACAGTTACCCGATCAAGAACCTTTTATTACACATGTCAATCATTTGAAACATTATTACGAAGGTTTTGACTTTGACGATAATTTAATTAATAAACGCGATAGTGTGTTGAGTGATGAGACACACATTCCATTCGAGTCGTTACCAGTAACGCGTAGAAAACGTCACAAGTCGGCCAAGGTTAAAACAGCGAGACACAATTTACGTGGTAATTGCAAAAGAAACGAATGATGTGCTTTTGATGACGAGACACAATTTACGTGGTAATTGCAAAAGAAACGAACGATGTGCTTTTGATGACGAGTCACATTCTCCGTTTATCGATAACATGACGCGATTAGTCGACCGTGAAAATCCTGCTGATGTGAATTATGTAATCAATGAAAACGAACGCGAATCCTTGCGTAACTGTCGCGTGAATGAATCACGTCACAACAGAAACGTAACAAGCCATACACACAATTCTAATGAAAACACTGACCGTTCGCGTAACGATTCAAGACAGATTGCTTACAGACTTCGCGGTCGAAACGTTCACAGATAGAATACGTCACCCAGAAACATGCCGATTAGTGAGAATAAACGATCTAGTTTAGTTGAATTGTTAGAGCATAACCAAGATTTTGAAAATTTGATACAGGACCCCAACATGTTAAATTTATTGAAAGAAGCAGTTTCACGGACAGTAGAGACGTCGAGGCGTTGTACATGATTTTTCACGTAACGGGACACAAGGCTCCTTAGATTCTATAGTACACCCTGAACCGGGTCCTTATAATGAGGTGAGAATTTGGAACGCGTCCCTCACGGGTTTGGGACATACAACGTGTCCATTTGTTCATCAAAGGAATTCGTCTCCTAAAGAAAATGCTGACATAGACTCGGTTATAAGAAGTCCAAAATTGTCTAGTATTGAAGAGGCCAAAAATGGATATAGCAGTCTGAGGGTAGTAGACTTCACTGTAGATTCACCTGCTGTAAATCAGGCTACGAGTGAAATGTTATTGCATGCTCAACCTAGAAGACAGTCCCTTAGGCAAGAGTTAGAAGTTCAAAGAATATTGAACGAAGAAGGTCCTGTAATTGCAGAAATTACTGAAAATTCAGACGGTTCAAAGACAATTATGCTCACACTATAAGTAAGGATATGGAAAAATATACAGACCTAGATGTCGGAAAATGGCTATCTGAAAGGAAGATGTATGACATCTATTGTAACGAAAAAGGGGTAGGTCCAGATTCTAGTTGGTGGGCGAAAGATGGTGCTAAAGTAGGTTTTGACCTGTTCCTATTTTTTAATCGTATTGAACCAGGGAAGCTAATCAGATGTTAACATGTTTTAATATATTTTTCAGATGGACCGATTCTAACTAGTGTGTTGACAGTGATACTATACTACGTAGAGCCCATTGACGGCAATTATTCGGCATCTGTAAATAGTACAACTTACGAGTATTTATATAGGAAATGAAGTAGCGAAATATGGTTGCAAACAGATACACTTTTTAAATTCAATACGTTTGCTATTGGAGGTGCACAAGACTACGAGTTTATTAGCAGTCAGAAAGAATGTTGTTTCACAAAAAAAATACGTTTCNGATATAATATGTGCATGTCCGTCATACTTTCAGTTGCTAGAGATGCCGAATATGCGAATTTGATAGTTCACGGAGGCGTCAACACACCGTTAATACGTCGAAATGAGGAGAAAATCAAGATGTCGGAAACGGATTATTCGACGTTTGATTTGAGGCCAGACACTAACGGAGAATACCTGAACTTTTGTTGTATTCGTAGGAAAAAGGAGAACGGAAAGCTAAATAAGCCCTTCCAGTTTCCAAAGTTGGAGAAAACATTCACGGTGCTTCACGCGGAAGCAAATGACGATAGTTCAGAACAATTTTTGAAGTTGTTTCGAGAAGTTTTGTTTCGTCGATTATATCGGACATTCAATATAGAATGCTGTTCGACTTTAAATTATGTTTCAAGGATGCATACAAGTTTTATTTATAACCTTTTAATTATTTTATTGGGTGTAAATTTTATTACACAGGCTCGTTTAATAGCCTCTGTTTTATTGAGAATTCTTGTAGTAGTGTGGGTTGTCCCACAAATGGTTTTAAAAGTTACTTTAATGAAAGCCATAATTTTGTGGACATTTTTCACATATATAATTATTTTTATGGTAATGTGAAGGTTTTCCACAAAAGTAATGATTTTTATTGTTTCAGAGCTCCAGTAATATTATTACTGTTTTTTATTATATTAGTTTTAGTTAATTTTGTGGTAGTAAACCATGGTGAGGAAAACAAATTAATGATTAGTTGGTTTTGCTTTTCATTTGGAAAAGTGGATAGCAATTTTAATTAATTCACAATAATTTCCATAGCGTTTATTTTATCCACTGTTTCATTACAGTGTGTATTAAGATGTATTTGTTATTATGGTTCAAAGTTTCGATGGTCCACAAGGACATGTTTTATCGAACCAGTTTTAGAGAGGAAATTTGTTGTAGTATTTTCTTTTTCAACGTATATATGTATTAAGATTTTGATAGTTGGACTAAAGTCGGGTTTTATGGCAGTTGTGAGACCAATTGATTGGTTTAGATCGAATTATAATACAAGGGCGCTTTCTATGAAATCGTGAATCGCAAGCAGCGACGGTTGCAACTCTTATCTGTTCTATCTCCTATCTGTACTGCATTTCTGACTCTCTGTACTGAATACACTTTCATTTTCCAAGTTTCAAAGAATGGTGACGTAAAATAAAAGCAATTGGTTGTCTCACAAAATTGTCACGGATTACGACAGATACCTCTTGATAAAATTCAGTAAACAAAACAAAGGGAAATTTTATTAGTCAATGTTGTAAATGGCTATTAGAAAGTTTGAAGGGGCTAAAACTCTGCGTATAAATACAGAGGCGTATGTTTAAAGAAGTATGATTTTAAATGTTGTTTTCTTTTTTTGCAGTAAATTGGAAAATCTCGAACATGATTGGGCCTGGATACACATGAGCTGTCATGAAACAATAATGTACAAAAGAATCGCGCTCACCGCATATATATGGAAAATTTTGGATGCCTTTATTTAAAGGAAATTTTTGATGGTGACTGAAAGGCTTCTTTAACGTCGATATTTTTCAATTTATGTCTTTTGAAATGTTAAATACACTGACAATATATTTGATACGTAGTTACCTTTTATGTCTTTTAAAGTGCGAAATCTAATGGAAATAGAATTGTTACATTGGTACCCTTGTAATAAACAAGAGATATAACCTTGTTAGGAATTTGAACCTTATGTGTGTTTTCAATTTGATGGACAATTTTTAGTACACCGCCTGTCGAGATTCGAAGGCGACAACACATTTACACGATCTATAATAAATATATATTTTTTTAAATCAAACCTTTATAATAATTTCAAAAACCGACACGGCCTTTTTTCAAGTAATTTCAAAATAAAGGAGATATAATGGGTAAAGAAACAATAACACTAGTTAGGAAAGATCCTTTTCCGTGACTCCTAACTTTGAATTTGATTTGTAACATAGTTCCCTAAAAAACGAAGAGGAAGCAGGCTGTTAGGTGAACGGATAGGAATCTTTTTAGAGTTCTAAAAATTTGATTATATTTTTTTTACTCAACTTGAGTGAGAATAATTTTCATGGTAAGCAACATATTCGCTTAGTACTAATTGCTAGCTCGTAATACTGTAAAAGACGATTACCAGTGATCTGCTGATCAATCATAATGTCTACGATTTGAAATGTATAAAAACCTTGAATGAGGAGGGAGTGAGGAGTTGATAGTTGGTAAAGGTGTGCGAATGCATCACCATTGTTTTGTGCATGTGTATTGAGCAGAATGACTGCAGGTAAATATTGATTTCTTTTTATTGTTTGTTAGTAAATTATGACCGAATGTGACTTTGATGTATAATATTCATTTGATGCTATGAGCGTAATATATTTAAATAATCAAATTGACTGAATAATTAATTTACATACCTATTGACTTGTGCCCTAGGAATAGCTTACTACCATAATAACCCGTTTATCACCCTAACAATATATTCCTAACACCTCTGGAGGACTTGGAAACTGTCATTGAGCGTGCTCTGTAATATGAGCACACTAAATAAGCAACATTAGTGGTTTATTGAAGTTGTTTTAGCCACTGAAAGAAATACTTAGCCGCTTTTTGTTTATGTATGTGCAGAGTGTTCTTTGTATGGTAAATCGGGTTGTGAGATTAAAGGATGAAAATATGTTTTTGCAGTGGCTATTATACTTATAATGTTGGAAAGAGTCTAAATTTGTGTAGAATAGTTACACATGTAAATTAAATGTTCTGTACATTCTTGGCTGGAATCCAAGAATTAAATGATGCTGGATATCCTTTCCATTCAATGAGTAACTCCCTTTTGGGTCCTTTTCCAGGAGTTGCGATAATGTTTTGAATTTTGTACATCTTCCTTGGTTGCAAAGTAACTTTCTGTAGTTCAATTTCGTAAAATGTGCCTTTTATGATTTCGTTGTATGTATAGTGGAGGAACACGTGATTTTCTTGATTCGATACTAAATATTTCTTCGCTCCAGCTTGCCTTGTATCCCTTGAGAAATATCATCTTGGTTTTGTTGATCCTGACATTGTCTCCAATGCTGTATTTATATTTTCTGTTGTATAGATTCCTCCATACGTGTAGAGAATTCTAGCGAGTCACTTTCATTGGTGCCAATTTAATGGATGAATGAATCGTGTTGATGTATGTGTTCACCAGTTGTAGTAGCATCTTAATATATTGATCAGTATTTTTAGCAGTAAAATGTTTCCACATTTTCGATTTCAAAGTTATATTGAAACGTTCTACAATTGCTGCTTTCATGTCATCGTTGTTTCTTGTGAAGAATTGTACATTATTTGCTTTAAAGTACTTTTGAAATGATATGATCAGAAATTCTGTGCCTTTATCTGTTTGCAGCTTTGATGGTTTATGTTTTTTGAGAATGGTTTTAAATGCTTTGATTATATCTGCACTAGTTTTGTTTTAATGGGAATTGCTCAGGCTCGACGACTAAAGCAGTCAATTACAGTAAGCAGATTTGAAATTCCCTTGTTGTGTTTTTGAAGTGATCTTAAATCGCAAACGTCAGCTTGACGTTGAACTTTAAGCGTGGAAACATATATTCTATTACGCTTAAATTTTCTTTGTACTTGTTTGTGTAATGTATGCGCGTCTTGTGATGTAGGCCATTGCTGTATCTTTTTCAATGGTATTTTAAGATTCACCGCATTCCAAAGGGCAGTTGCTGTTCCAAATTCAGCTGGGCGAGAGACATTATAATAAATGTTCTCCAGTAATTTCATAACTTCTAGTTCTAAATTCTGCTCGAGAGGAGGTTTGTTCAAATAAATTAATAATGTGGTCTTTAGCTAATTGGGATGTTATCTATTTAGCAGTGAACAGTCAAGTGAACTTTAAAATGGTTGAGTCTTTTATTTATTTTTATTTTGACCATATGCCAAGGTGGCAATTCCATCATTCATTACGTAGCGCTTATCATCCAGTGGGCTGAGAGCTATTTTATTTACCTCAACTGTATGTATATGATGATGATCACTTTCAAAGAGTCGCATTTTTCCAATAATAAATTGTGATTGGTTAGGCAATTCTTATACTTTTGATGTTTTAACTTTTTAATGGCAACACATGTTTTAATCCCTTTTGCCGTTTTCTTTTCAGATATTGTCATTAAAATTGAATATATGTTGGACGAAGCAATACAAATTCCTAAATTGGGTCGCCAGCCGTCTCGTCTTATATTTTCCCCTGAACTTTGTCGTTTTTAGTAGAGTGGAGCATATGTGATACTCGGTTATTAGATGTATCGAAAAATTCATTGTATTTTTTCATGTCTGCATATACATCAGGTGTCGTTTTCTTATAACACATAAGGAGTCGGTATCCGTAAATAATAGTTTAGCTCTGTTTGCGTAGGTAGCCGTAATGTGTCCATAATGAAAATCATACATTAGCTCCTTGCTCAGATCTAACATGGAGCATCCTAAAAAGACAGGCTTGTTTAATTGAGGGTTTTAACTTGAGTTTGGACGGCTATCAAATTATTCTGAAATATTTTAAAGGAGTGGAAAGATGGAGCTGCTACTACTTTCACCAATCTTTTGTCGTTATTAATTAGTTCTACATTTTTCGGATTTCTAATATTCTCCATTGTCTTTCCAAAGACAGTATTGCTCATTAATTTAAAAAAGTCTTTCTCGAATTGACTTTTAGCCTCCTTCCATCTTTGGGTATTAAATTCAATATATAGTTTCAGCCATGGTGTTTGGGTAAATTTAATTCCTCTGTGAACTATTTTAAGCTTCACACATAAAGGCATGTGCCAGGCAAGTTGTTGGTATATTTTGGGGGGACCAGATGAAATTGATAACACTTAATCTATGGGTCCTAGGTAACACAAAAATAGGTGATAGACATCTCAAAAGGGAAGCTCTCCAAAATGGCGGGCATTCAAAATAGCGGCCTGTGCTAAATCATTAAATGCCATATATCTCAGCTCTGGTTTATCCGAATTTGATGATTTTTTTTCAATGAAACCTCTTGACTAGAGCTTAAATTTTGGTAACTTACACATTTTGCGTAAATGTGATATTTTTGGGGAAATTTTGAAATAAGTGAATTTTTAGTCAGCAGAAATGGGTTAAATTGATCTCAGCTTTGGTTTAACCCATTTTGATGATTTTTTTAATGAGAGCTCTTGACTAAGAGCTTAAATTTTGGTCATTTACAAATTTTGCGTAAATGTGATATTTTGGGGGAAATTTTGATAAAATTGAATTTTTAGTCAGCAGAAATGGGTTAGATTGAGTCTCATTGTAATGATAACTATAATCTGTTAAAAAAAAGCTCATAATACAAGATTACATTTCAAAGAAAGAGCAATATAATCTGAAAACCTGAACCCGATAAAATAATGTTAATGTTAATTATGGTAACAATAAGATTGTCCAAAACCATTCATATACTAAAATTATGAGATGTGAATTTTAGGTATGCATTGTTGTGTTATTGTTTCCATTTTACACGACTTGTGTGTCTCATTAATGTTGCGTGTGTAATAATGATTGACATGTCGTTTTTAGCAATTAAGAAGTGCTTATTGTGATGTGACTATAGTTGCAAAGGGTTGTATTAACACTATTTTCTATTTTTTTCAGGTCGGTGTACATATGACAACCAATTTTGGAGTGACTCTGTTTGAATCAACAGAAACCATTTCACAATGAGTGAAGTGACTAAAAAACGCAAATTAGAGACTGAAAATTGAGTTATTTGTGGCTATGAATCTTTTAAAAAGTACTTGACAGCCCCACATGATTACTAGACATGGTTGACATTATACGAGGCCTCAGTGACAAGGAAGTTCAACACTATTTTACGTTTGACAGAGAATCAACCAAAGGATGTGATTGTTAATGTTTACTATCACAGAACTTGTAGAGCTACTTTTACTCTAAAGAAAACCCTTGATAAGATTAAATTTGATGTGTCTAATGCACCCTCAACATCTCAAGATTTACTGATGGATGACAATACGAAGATATTATTGCCTAGCCGTAAAAGTGGCACTGTTGAAACCCGCACCTACCTTCCTATATGTGTTTTTTGTGACAAAGAAACAAAACATCAGAAAGGGTGAAAAACTAGAGAGAATTTTATCCAAGCTATTCACCTTAGAGCTGATGAGACTCTTCGAAACAGAGCGATTGAGTTAACGGGCCAGAAGATCAACGCAGTTACTGTCAGAGATATAGTTGCTGCAGAGGCTCACTACCACAAATCGTGCTACAAGTCTTACACAAGGAGAAGACTAGAAGCAGTACGTATAAAAGACCAGGATCCATACTATGAGGCAGAGAAGCGGCTTATGATAACCTTCACCAGTATATTCGATCTGATTTGTTTGGTAATCCTTGCCTCGTACTGCAGTCCGAACTTCTTTCAAAACTGAAGTCGTATATGAACCGGAGTGGTGTTCATGACCTTTCTCAATCTACTAAAACGAATTTTTGAAACCATATGGAGAATAAATTTTCAGCTGCCTTGCATTTTATTAATGCTTATAACATAGCTCCAGCCAACTAGAGTTTTGAAGCACTGGCAACAGACTACATACAATTGAAAACAAGGTTGGAGGTGTATGACAAAGGACTAAATACTGATTAGGAAGTGGGATATGCTGAAGGAATTAATACAGAAATCAATGCCCAAAGAGCAGGACTGGCCACCAAATGCAGATACTTTGAAAATTAATAGTTATCATACGTAAACTAGTGTTGAACTTCCTTGTCGCTGAGGCCTCGTATAATGTCAACCATGTCTGGTAATCTTGTGGGGCTGTCAAGTACTTTTTAAAAGATTCATAGCCACAAATAACTCAATTTCCAGTTTCTAATTTGCGTTTTTTAGTCACTTCACTCATTGTAAAATGGTTTCTGTTGACTCAATCTGAGTCACTCGAAAATTGGTTGTCATATGTACACCAACCTGAAAAAAATAGAAAATAGTTTTAATACAACCCTTTGCAACTATAGTCACATCACAATAAACACTTCTTAATTGCTAAAAATGACATATCAATCATTATTACACACGCAACATTAATGAGACACACAAGTCATGTAAAACGGAAACAATAACACAACAATGCATACCTAAAATTCACATCTCATAATTTTAGTATATGAATGGTTTTGGACAATCTTATTGTTACCATAATTAACATTAACATTATTTTATCGGGTTCAGGTTTTCAGATTATATTGCTCTTTCTTTTAAATTTAATCTTGTATTATGAGCTTTTTTTAACAGATTATAGTTATCATTACAATGAGACTCAATCTAACCCATTTCTGTTGACTAAAAATTCATTTTTTTTCAAAATTTCTCAAAAAATATCACATTTATGAAAAATTGTAGGTTGCCAAAATTTAAGCTCTAGTCAAGAGCTTTCATTGCAAAAAAAATCATGAATATCGGATAAACCAGAACTGAGATCAATTTAACCCATTTCTGCTGACTAAAAATTCAATTATTTCAAAATTTCCCCCAAAATATCACATTTACGCAAAATTTGTAAGTTACCAAAATTTAAGCTGTAGTCAAGAGGTTTCATTGAAAAAAAAATTCATCAAATTCGGATAAACCAGAGCTGAGATATATGGCATTTAATGATTTAGGACAGGCCGCTATTTTGAATGCCCACCATTTTGGAAAGCTACCCTTTTGAGATGTCTATCACCTGTTTTTGTGTTACCTAGGACCCATAGATTAAGTGTTATAAATTTCATCTGGTCCCTTACAAAAACGTTATTTTTTGGCCTTTGTTTTAAATTTCTTTAATAAAGGACGTACTTGCTTTTATTGTTTAGATTGAGAATCAGAGGTACAATTTTTATACCGAGTTTCTTTTATCATACCATGTGAAAACGGAGATAACATGGAGCAATGTACCGTCATTTTCTCAGGGACTAATGGATAATCGTTGTGGTTATCGTGAAGTTGGTCTGGATAATCGAGATCTACTTCTAAAAGATATCCTTCATTGTTTGTGTTGCTAATGTCCATAACGTCAAATGAATCTAACTCTTGTTGTGTCATTCACTAGAAGCCCCCAACTGGTAAGGATTCTGACATGGCCCATCCATACAAATTGTTAGCGACCAGGTAAATAATATGCTTCTCAGGTTTTGTAGGTTCATATTTCGGTAAATCTTTGAAGTTAGCTTCGGAGTAACGGTGGGCTATCGTTGATATTCCTCCTCTTATTCCTTGCTCGAAGAACAGATGCATTGTAGCGTCTATATGTAACTCAAATTTTACAGTTGTCATTTTAGACACGCCTTGCAAGCTAGCCCAGCTGCTGTATAGAAACAAAGAGCTTCCAAAGAAAAATACTCATGAAATACACGTCGAAAGTTTGCGAACACGTCTGCAAGTTGATGTACTTCACTTGTCATATATAAATCATGATAGTCACCCAGAGTCTGCATTTGAAATGTATTCCACACGTTCATGACATGTTTATAATCTCAGTCTGAATACGCTTCATCAATTAACTGGTTATAGAAGTGTTCTTGACATGGGTGTTGGTTTTCGTTAAACATGTCTGTACCTGTTACGTAATCGTTTTGAAAAAATACTTTTCTTAGAAGCAGTTGAAGCTGGTCGCTATTCGAGAATGTCCGTTGTAGATTTCCAAACTTATCCTTGCCTTCCAAAGCCAAATTTTGTACTAATTTCTCCAATGAGGCATTGAGAAACTGTAGCGAATCAATGAATCTTAGGCTACCAATGGAGAATGAAATATACTTCTCCATGTTATTAGGCACCACTGAAAGAAGTGTATTTCATTCTCCATTGGTAGCCTAAGATTCATTGATTGGCTACAGTTTCTCAATGCCTCATTGGAGAAATTAGTACAAAAATTTGGCTTTGGAAGGCAAGGATAAGTTTGGAAATCTACAACGGACATTCTCGAATAGCGACCAGGTTCAACTGCTTCTAAGAAAAGTATTTTTTCAAAACGATTACGTAACAGGTACAGACATGTTTTACATAGGATTTAAGAATTCGTAACATAGGCTGTATAGTTTTTGTTTCTTTACAACTCTATTTTTTCTCCACGAGTTTCCAAAATCTGGAATGCACTACCGTTGTTTGTTTTGCCTGATACATACAATCTTCAAAACATAGGTTCATAATCATTCGCTTTCTTCTAGTTCTATGTTTACTTTTAACACTCATGGTCCTTTTGCATTACAGATTATACCTTTTCATGAGCTACTTATCGTTAAAAATATATTTGTCAGGTATAATCGGTTTGTTGTCAATTTCAACGTGGTCTTATAATAGCCACTTACCATAAACACTACACCAACCATAAGGACAGTTAAGGTACAACGTTGCATTTTGGCAGACTGGGTAACACTTTTTCATGGTTTTTGCTGTTATTTATTTTCATACGACCCCAGAATGCATCACAGTTTGTTAAAACTGCTACGCCTTCTACTCT
>KZ875440.1:15323-28322 GCA_003456935.1 Machilis hrabei
GTCGACCTGTGGCCAGGAGAAGCCCACGTTGCAGGGCCGTTGCTGTTTGCAGCCTGTTCCTACGGGCCGACAACACTAGGTACCGGTCTTTCCTTGCACTTGTGGCCCGTGGACGACCTTGTCCAGGCCTCCGTCGCACTGTCGCAGGCTGTTGGAAGTGTGTCTGTAGCCTCGCAATCACACTGCACGACACACCAAGGACCTCAGCCACCTGGCGTTGTGACTGTCCCGCCTCCATCCTTCCGATGGCTCTCCAAGCCATTGATTTGCCAATTGTCCTTTCACCAGTACGTCCAACTTGACTTACGAGCCACCAGAACACAACTGGCTTTTCAGAAGAGTCGTGTGATTCCACGTGATCTCCGACGTTGTGCCATCTGACGAGTTACGTCACTCCGGGACTGACGATACTTTGCATATCTATTGTTGTGCTTCAGAAAACACTCCTCGACGCTACCTAGACAGCTCCTGTCGACTTTCCAACGTCGCTTCCGGGTTTTTATGGGTGCTCCCCTAATTCTTTTGACCAGCGTAGTTATTAAAAAAATGATGTGAAATTGGTGTTCTGCCATAGACCGAATGATCCACATTAAATTATAGAGTTGTAAAATTTGTGTATGGGATTCAGACTTTTTGTTCTATGTTTATTATATTGACTATTTATAGCCATAAGTAATTGTTCAATTATTCAGCTTGTGTCTTGAATATTTTCACTGAACAAATTGAAGGTTTTACTCGTATGATTTGGTGTGTAATGAAATCTGATTTTTCAATATTTTAGTCTTTATTTTGTATCAAGCTTTCTAGTCTAATATGAATNCAGAAATTAGTTACAAGCATTTAAAACAGGCTAAGACATTACCTCACACGAGAACAGGAAAACAGAAAAACACACTTTTAGCAAATATTTAGCATTTATTTTATAATTTCTCCAAAAACTACTTTTACCGNATTTTGTTGCACTTTCAATATTGCAGGTTTCGGGTTCAAGTGACCTTGAAATGCAGTAATTTATAAAAACGAAACGTAAACGCTAAAATTTGTATTTATTGGAATTGCAAATTTCACGTACATTTACTCAAAACACATTAGCCAGAGAACACTGACGTGGCAATGCTGAATCATAAGTATAAGTGTGAACAATCAATGCTTCCAAAGCTTAATTGTAAATGTGCAAGAATGGTGTAATGTCAGCGGAGACAAAACATTATAGGCAATTTTACCTTACTTGACCTCTAAAACCTTAAGAGTCGGCATCACTTAAAGCACGGGAAATGACTATTTAAGTTACATTTTGCGTCACTATTACCAAACAAAGACTGAAATGGAAAAAGTAGATCACTACCTCACTTCAAAATTCCTCCCTTTACACGCTGGTGCATGATTTGTTAAAAACTATAGTGTATTAGGTGCGCAATTTGAGTTCTAACAAAAAGAACATCTGATTTTAACTAGAATTCATATTGCGCACTTAATACATTATAATTTTGAACAAATCTTTCACCAATATGTAAAGAGAAATATTTTGATGTGAAGTAGTGATCTACTTTTTCCATTTCTGTCTTTGTTTGGTAAGAGTGANGCAAACTGTAACTAAAATAGTCATTTCCCATGCTTTAAGTGATGCCGACTCTTAAGGGTAGATTCCAAAGATGTGTTTTAGCCACTGTGTAAGTTAGATGTTGTTTAAACATCAATTTGGGTTGCTAAAACTATGTTAAGCCAAACCTATGTTAAGACGTCTAAACTGACAATTTAGGCATCACTCTGAGGGTGGTTTAGCCATTTCGTGAATATTCTGGTGATTCGTCATTCTAATAATTGAAAACATTAATTTATCATGTTTCAGAACACCAAGTTAATGTTTTGGGGGCAGGGTTTGTGATTATATGATCATTTCATAAATAAAGAGCTAATTTTGGGGTTCAAAAGTACGAAAGAAGAGACGGCACATTTCAACGTATGCTTTTCTGTTTACTGCTTATTACTGCAAAGTTTGAAGTATTTAGTTATTAAAAAAATTGGTAGGTTATTTCGATAAATGCTTGAATAATATTTGAATTTCTTCCATCATTGTTGAATCACAATTGTAGGTAGTAGGTACTTGCAAATGGTGCTGTGAAGGCCTACCTTTACAATTGTTTATATCTAATTAAAGCTCACCTTATTTTTCAAAAGAGCCCAATACTTTCAGTACTGTGACACAAAAGTAACATATTAGGTTTTATTTATTACACATTGGCAAATTATGCCAATTAATAATTATTATTTACTGAAATATTGGCTTCAAGGCAATGGTTATCTTTATATGGGCAAATAGTTTGTGCATGTCTCCACCAGAGTGCACAACCATGTAGTTCCACATTTAACCACAAAGTCTGTTCTAATACTAAATTGACACTAGCAAGACTGGTTTTGCAATGTTGCAAAACATATTCTTGTTCAATCGCCTGTCTTTGAAGACGGTGTCTAATCATCGACTTTACAAGCCAATTTGAGTAGCAGTTTAGATATCGTTCTGAGAGGCATTGTTTAATCGATGACTATGAACCGTCTTTGCAATCCAGCTCAAGTGTCGGCTTTCAACAACTTTTGTGGTGTTCCTGAAATTAAGTCAAGTCTTTTTATTTCATATTATTTATTTTAGATATGTTTTTCAATTTTCATAATAATTATAATGAAATGAAATTGTTTGAGTACTCTCTCAACTTTCTCACTAATATAGAAGTATAAAACTAACAACAACAACAAAATCACACATTCGCTTGCTTCATTCATTTCGAAATGGCTCAAACTTCTTCAAATGTTTTTAATTCATTTCATCATTCAAACCTAAAAACTACAACCGAATCTACCGTGCATCCAAGCAGTTCTTTGTAGAAAATCTAATAGACCAGTGATAATAGTTTTAACAAAATTAATGCCACAGAAGAGGTAACTACTAATAAAATGCTGAATTCAGTGTATTTCCTGTCCAATATTCATTTCGTAAAAATGTATTAAGTTAGTAGGGAGAGAGGGACAGGTTCCTTTAATATGTGATGTACTATAATCGAAACAGGGCTGGCTATCCTTCAAATTGTTCATTAACATCTGTCATGGCGCACGACTGGGCTATACCAAAATGGAACGTCCCAGTCACTTTTCTTTAAGAAAATGTAATTGGCCTGCGTCTCAGTTAAGATGTGATTTTATTTAAGTTGTGGATTTTTACAACATACATTTACAATATTTAAGTTTACTCGGATAAGGTGCCAGAGAAGTGTTCAACTACTAATTAAAAAAAAATAGTTATGCAGATTCTCGCTGCAGCAAACTCACGGAAAAGCGACTAAATTCTGGCTCAAGGCGAAATTCTTTTACAGATAAAGGTATGACTCACAGATAAGACTCTTTCTGATTCGAAGGAATGGAGAAAATAAAACAAAATTTAAGAAAAGGCCTTTATTTAGAAATTTGAGTAAAGGCAACAATAAATGCACAAATGTTAAATTTCAACACCAAAGTTACACACTGAAATAATTACTAATGGACAAATATCAAAATCAATTGTTCCCAAGAAATTAAAACCAAATAGCCTAGGCTTATGAAGTTACACCATTAAGAAAATACAAGGCTTACATATAAACGTACCTGGTTTATAAAATGCGCAGCGACCATCACATATAACTTACAATCTACAAATTTATTTAATAGGTCAGGGAACAAGAGGTACAATTCACAAATCATATGGGTACATTATAACCAATCATTTGTTGACAAAAGGATAGTTGGCGTAAATACGAGGTATCACTGTATTCTGTCTTGTACGTAATTTACAAGAAACAATTTTGTATTTGATAACAGAAAAAAATGTTTTCCCCGTGTCACACTATCACGCACACTTCCACAATCGGGGTTAAAAGGAGTTCTCATGGCACACAAATCAGCTGATCACCCACTCGGGATGACACCACATCAGCTGTTACGTTGAAGCACTTCTTAATCTAAACAAACACAAGCCACTCTCGTCATGACCTCGCAGGATCAATGCTCATGGTAGAAAAAAACGCTCGCTATTAAATTTCACTTGTTTTTCCCCCCTTTTTGGTCACATAAACCAATATGGTAAACTGTTGAAAGGTAAACTTATTAAACTGGAACTATTGCCTCTCTTTCTGTGTGTGGTAATCAGCGNTGAAAGATATAAGGGGTTCCTGCCGGCCTACTGACAGGTGAGGTTAAAACGCCGAGTGCGATATTTATTTATATATTTGCCGAAAGGAAAAAAAACGTAAATACCAAATTTACACGGACAGAACGTAGCAGTGAGTTAAGTCACTGTTGTTGGTCCATCCTATCCCTCATTCGAAGATCTTACCCCTAAGGGTCCATTCTCAATAGTCAATTGATGTAGTTTCTCCTCAATGTGATGATGACCTTATATCATCCACCCAATATTGTCCCATGCAACACCAATACGTCTTCCTCCCTTTACAGCATGTTGATACAATAAAAAATGATAATCGTTCAGATGGATCCATGTAATACTGCAAACCAAGGACTACAGTCTGGGAAAAGGTTGCGGCACCATAAAATCTGGCAACCCTGTTAAATATATGGAACTAAAAAGTAACATCCAGACAAAATTTCAGTCGGCAGAAATACAGCAACGTGGTTACAGAACAGGAAGATACAAATACAAAATTTTGGAAAAGCTGGCAGCAGAATGGAATATGGCAACCTTGTAAACTTTAGGAAATACAAGTTCAAAATCTCTGAGAATGATTCAAGACTGGAAATCGGCAAAGGTGTACAATACTAGGAGATCAATAGTAACGTATAGGAAAAGTTGCGGCAAACTAGAAAATGGCAACACTGTTGATAAACGGGAAAATACAAATTTAGTCTCGGTGAATGTTGCAGAAAATGGCAACGTTGTATAATAGCCAACAAATACGTGTAACATCTCAGAAATGGTTGCCTCAAAAGGAAGTTACGCACTGCTGGTAACTACCAGGAAATACTAGCTCAATGTTCATAAAGGATTTCAGTACTGTGAAATATTGCAACATTGTAGAATACCGAAAAATACGAATTTCATGTTTCATATAAAATTAGGCAGCGACATAAACTATGGCAACGCTGTCGAAGACCGGAAAGCTACAAGTTCCGAATATACTTAAATTTTGTGACAACATGGTAAATGGCAACACTGGATGATAACAGGAAAGAATTTGCAAAGTCACTGTTGCTCTCGTAATAGGCCTGGTTCAAACAAAAGCTGGTACAGGCTTCAATTAACCATGTGGAAAAGAAATCAAATTTCCTTTAAAGTTTATCACTGACAATCACAAACTTTCAATTTCAAACTGCGGCACGTATTTAGAAATGTATTTGCTAGGTGCAATAAATTATTTCTTCACTTTAAATCTCAGTACACCAATACGTTACCCAAAACTGCATTGTTCAAAAGATGTCGTCATTCATTGACCACACCGAACTTTCACATGTCGCAAAACACCCGGTTATAATTTGACATCCGATTTTCTAACTGTTCAGACGGTAAAGTTACTTTTAAATGATTTACTGCATCCAGAAACGAACCGGTAGTAAGATATTTATAAATTTTGACTAAGCAGAATTTAGACTAAATCCGCAGTTCCTCCCACCAGATGTGATACTGCCGGACTGTCTCTCTCCCCCGGATTAGTNACTATCTTCCCAACATGTGACTACTGGCGGCGAAATTGCAAACTACCATTTTAGCTTCATGTGGACCTACAGATGACTCAAACAATGTTCTAGATTCTTCCATTTGGGTGACTCGTACTCACGAGATCTAATTTTCTACCACGGAACTTTTTAACATCTGGGAAGTACCTTCCTCACACGACCGCTGAGTATTTTGCTTGGAACAATGGCTAACCAGTCTTACTCAGTAATATTTCAAAATTTAATAATACTCTAATAATCCAATTTAATTTACGAAACTCATTTTCCCCATGTAAATATACCTTCCGAATCTAAATAAAATACTGCCCTTTTGAATAAATCAATATTAAAAAAGTTGAAAATCACACGTAAATTATATTTAAAAAAAACATACTAAAATGACGCAACACATTCTAACTGGCAATAATACTGAACTCAACTCGTCCAAATTTTACCAATTCCTGCAAAAGATATACTAGAACCTTTATTAAATGCAAATAAGAGTTACCACCTTATAGATAATGTGAATCAAATAATCACCTTATTAATAATGTGTAATTTATTTTTAGACCTGCAAACCTTCTCTAAGCTTACTAGTATATTTTAGGGTTAAATCACCAGTTCTAGGCCTATGACTAAATTTAATATCCAACTTTCACATGAATTACAGTGGAAAAAGGTAAAAGGGGAAGAAAATGAACAATTTTCCTGAGGTAATACGTCAGGTATTACACAACCACGCCGTACTCGGGGCTCAAATCCACTGTATGCCGATCTGGAGTTGGGTACGCGTACCATCAGACCAAGGAGGCCGGGTTGTGGATGCAACACATTAAAAAAGATTCAAAATTAACTGTACCTGTGCTCACCCCCTTTCTAAGGCATTCAGTAAAATGTTGGTGGTTTACAATTCCAGTAAATACTATAATAAAAACAACTGTTAGTTGCTGAAAATTATGTTACAAAATTTTACAAAATATTCTGACAACTTCATGAATTATTTTGATGTGTCTTGGATAATCTCAAAACCTAATTATTCTTTCAGATCTTTTGATCTGTAACACTGTGTTTTGTGCTGTTATTCATTGAAGACTGATCGCATTTTATGTACATTCTAGAATAGTGGTATAGTATAACAAGATATTGCCACTGTTCAACAACTTTAAATTTTCTTAAAAATTAAGTGATTGACGCCATCTTTGCTTTATATTTTCATTCCATAACTTACTATTGGCGAACATCCCATAAATATATATTTTATTTACTAAACTGAAAAGATAGGAAGTTTGGCATACACAATTACGGAAGAGAGATACAGAACGTTCTGTGATATGGTTGATGAAATATTACCTATTAACTGTACAGAAATGTAGAGAAAAGTTATGCAATATGTTGACCTCTGAATTTTAATTAGATTCTTATTTGTGACATTATGTACATATTAAACTGACTGAACTACTTCAAGAATACATAGCCGCTACCTATTCCTATGTGTTCAAATTATTACATAAGAAATATATATCTATTTGCTTTACTAAGAGCAACAATGGTCTAGAAATTGGTTCACCTAGGTTATACAGGGTGTTTCTTAAATGCTTGGACAAACTGTGGTATTGAGATCGGCACTTTAAAACAACGAAAAAAGACTGAGCATGTCTGGAAATTCCTAGTTTCTGAGTTGCAAGCCCTTTTGCATTTAAAACAAACAAACTGAGAAGTCACTTACCACACTCAATATCTTTGGAAATAGTGGAGTTAAAAGATAGGAAAAAAAACAACAACACATACTTCCATAAATTAAAGGAGTTTATAAAAAAAACTGTAACAGTCAAATGAATGAGTCAACTTTATAATTTTAAATATGATACCTTGTTCGAAAGAGTGTTTAAACTGAACACAATGACCTGTGAAGGAAGTTGAAGAAATTGTCACAGCAGGAGTAACAAAAGGCAAAATGTAACAATTAAGAATGCTCCATCGTTTTTAATATTGTGTTTGTAAGTGACTTTTCAATTATCAAAATACATTCATTTGAAAATGAAACCTGGCAAGTCAATGCTAACTGAAATTTAGCCCAATTTTTCAGTAAGTGTTTAGGCCTATTAACTTACAAATTCCAAGTGTCACTATCCTTGAGTGCTAGCACGTTTTATCACTGATTTTGGCGAGAAAAGCTCTTGTAGAGAAGTTGTCACTCAGAGTGTGCTGCCATTTAAAATTTTGAACTTAATAGGTCTATTATACATTTTGCAAATTTAAAAAACGGGGCAATATTAATTGCTGGTGTAGCATTGGCTCACCGTAGTTGGTTTTTAATTACCGTGTTGGACAAACGTCAAGAGAGATCTCGTCATCTTCATGTATTACAAAAACAAATCTTTGTGAAATTACTTTTGTTTTTGACAATAATTGAACGAATAATTCCTTCAGCCTTGTAAATATTAACTTTCAAACAATGTTTATGAAACTTATTCCGAAATCCATAAATTTTGAGTTCTTGTTGGTTATAAAGTTGCAGTTCACAACAAATGCTCAAAGTGTCCTCCACCTGACCCAATAAACGCTTGTCGCACACTTTCAAAGATCCCAGGATGGTTGCAAATGGTTTCACAGGCTTCAAAAATGTGTTGGTGAAGCGTCTCTTCATCTTCAGATGGAACTGAATACACAAGTGTTTTTCAGTGTCCTCACAAATACAAATCTAAAGGGTTGATGTCTGGCAAATGTGTGGGCCACAGAACTGGTCCTCCTCTACACAACCATTTGTCATGATAGATATTACTAAAAACTACATGCAATTAGACTAAAATGTGCCGGCGCCTTGTTGTGCATAAACCATATGGTTGCTCTTATTGCCAAAGGTACATTTTCTAGCAGTTTTTGAAGAGCGTTCAACAGAAGATCCCTTTAGACTTCAGCTGTAGGATGTTGTGGCAAAACGTGGACCTACCAGACAGTCACCCACATTAATTCTGAACTGCTGCTGGTGTCTCCAGAATCGCACCACATGGAATCTTCTCTACCAATTGATGTTGGGTGTGAAAATTTGTGATACTGTCTATACCAAAACATGCTTCATCTGTAAAGAGACAAACAATGGATTAACGGTCTGCTGAACGAACCATCGACAAAAATTCTCCCATGGTTGATAATCTGCAAGCGAAAGACCCTGCACACATTGTAAATGGTAAGAGTACAGCAGCTGTTCATGGATAACCATCCAAACGGCTACATCATTTGCAGGTAACGGTGCTGCCACTTGCTTCGTGCTGACACCTGGATGTAGGTACTTAATTAACTCTTCAACACGTTAAATACTCTAATGACGAACACAGAATTCTCAAATAATTACAGTTTGACCGACTGAGTTTTTNAAATTATTTTTAGCTCACCACAAGCTAATCTTTTCTGTACAAAAGCACTAAAAATAGGTCCTTTACTTCAGTATATAGTCCCTTTAATTTCTTTTCTCAGTGATAACAGACGAAATGAGTCCTTTAAAACACTATTTCTTTATTCAGTTTGCAGTATTTCAATCGTTTCACACAGTTTTTTGACAGAAACCGTAATAACTACAACCCGAAAATATTAGACTAGCTAATCATTAATGCACCACATCAAAATTGTGGCTGATTGCTCAAGTAGTGGACACTAAAATATTGACATAAATTGTAAACCAATACAAACTTCAGCATCATACAGGTGACCTGTCGGAACAAGGAACCACCTTAACTCGCTTGTTTAAAAGTGTATGCATGTGTAGAGGTCAACAGTTACTGGTCGAAAATATTATTGGTGAAACAAATATATCTTCTGTCTAATAACACTGCGATTGGTTTTCGCTATGTATCTTAATACATTACATGATAATGCCTCTTATCAGGATATAATTAGTTGTAAACAGTTTAGTTGAGTAGTAAACTTATGGTTAGTGATAAAATAAATACACCACGATTTAATATTGCATGTTTATCAAACTCGTGAGCACGAAACAGGATATAAGCCCTATCTGATGTGACAGTTTCCATGACAAAAAAAGACTTTATATAAAATTTGTAACAATATTGTTATAGTACAAAAACTAGTTTTTGTTGAAATGCAGTGAGCGACACAATAACTCTTAGGGCGGCTTGCCAGAAGGTGGATTATTTTAGCTCTGCACTATCTTATTCTAGGCACAAGATAGACTGAGAATTAAAAATGAACTGCTGGAACATGGGCTGGTGTAAGTTAGTCCTGGTATAACATAGTTATGGATTTATTTAACACGAGAGTTATGATTTACGCTAGAACTACTAAGTTGAGAACTAAGTGCTTATTCCAGGACTGTTTAGGGAAAAAACTAGATTTGACTGCCTCAAACCGGTTCTACCTGTTGTGTCGAGCGTGGTTTGTTCCCCACATGGATCGTTTCTCATTATTTTACGCTCTTGTGTATCAAAGTACATGCTTTGTGTCCATGTTTGAGTTCTGAGTATAAGATGTCAGAGGAACATGTGCAGGCAAAACGGCTGCGGGCTGCAAACTCTAGCAAAAGTGAGATAACACTTTTAAAAGAAACTAACGCGGCACCCCCTTGTAGAATGCAAACATCATGATGATAAAAAAGAATCAGTCAAGAAATAGGAATGTTACTTGTTCAAGAAGAGTTTAATAGCCACGGTGAGAATACGAAATGGGACATGAAGGAGTTGCAAAACGCCTGGAAGTGCATAAAACAGACTCGAAAAGAAGGCTTGGCTGAGAACAGAAAAAAACACAGTAGCACAGGAAGGGGGTCCGCATATCCCACCAAAGCCTGATGATCAATACGACCAGTTGGAAGACTCAGACATTGCTGATCAAGTGCCTTTAGAGAAAATTCCAGATGATGATGATGTGTACGATCAGTACCAGAAAGGTGAAGTATAGCTACATTCATACGGTAAATTAAAAAAGCTAGTATCGGTACACATTGAGTGTTGAGACACCTGAAACGTCCTTTCCACTTATCAAACAGACACTCTACGGTTTAACGTGAGCTGATTGGTATCCTTTTTCTGCAGGGATTGCAAGATCTGCAAATGGGGTCAATATGTATCCTGAACATTTGTAGCCACTGTCTCCTATAGTAGCATGCCGTCCTAGTCTTCACACAGTGGGAATTTAAAAACACTCTNGAATCATGAGCGCTTGCTTTCCACCTTGCGACAATGTTCGTAAATTCGCCGTCCCCACCAACTGCCCCCATCACATTAATCGAGAACCAACCTTTACGATTCCTGTACTCTTCCTTATCTGGAACACCTGGACAAAGTATTGGTACATGAGTACCGTCTACACAACTTATAACACCCAGAAATCCAGAGTTTTTATAGAATCTCCGCTTAGTAGAGACGAAAACTCAGTGTTTGGTTCGGGAATCAAAATGTAGTTTTGGCGCATTGTTTTACAAATAGCCTGCCACTCTGTGTACATACTGACAAGCTGAAGGTTCAGACACCCCGAGCTAGTCACCCGTTTAACGATGAAAAGTTCCATCTGTGAAAAATTGAAGAGACAGGAGAACCTGCTTCCACACAGGTAAAGGGGTACCTCTGAAGTTGTACCTCGTCAATGTGGGTTCCAAAAAGTCGACCAACTAACTCACATTAGTTTTTGATAACCTATTGAGGTCAACAAAAGCTTCATCAACCATGTCCAAGAACGGCTGATTTGCATTGAAACGTATNTGACAAAATCTTGGCTGTGGCTGATAGTCATGATAATCAAAGTAATCCACGAAGNCTGAGGCCTGGTGACGCCTAACCCTCAACTTAAACCATACACGATTATATTTGGAGCGAAATTAGTCCTTGGCTAAGGTACTGTCCCTAGTCGAGAACTAATTTTGTTTCTGCAAGAGTGCGCTAGTCCCAAACTAAGCCATAGTCCCTGCCTACGCTAAATCCTGATCTTGCAAGTGAAGTTGCTAAACTGATATTTACAGTCTCACTTTAACCTCAGACTAGCCCTAAACTATGTTACAGTGTCCCGTCGCTCGCTCGTTGCAATACATATTAGACCTCGCCCGTTTCACGACTCTTTCTAATACATAATACACCTCACAATTTTTTAGGTTCGAGCTAGGCTCGAACTAATTCAAGTCTGAAGATCGAAACTTGTTCACCAGATAATGACCAATTNNACTTATCTAACTCTCGACTTTTCTTTCGTAAAATGACATTTATTTCCNCCACTTTTAGCGACTTTAATAGAAAATTACCCACTAATAAACGTGAACCAGAACACCATTAAAAGCCAACCTTGTGTCAACTAATAGTTATTATCTGAAAGTATCTTTTTCAGATCGTACTGTTCATCGCATCTCGTTTTAATTCCACTAAATTCAATTTTACATAGTATTCCCCATACAAGGTTACAAAAAAAAATCCAATTCTCTCGAACACATTTCACGTAAAATATTTTGTTAGCTTCAAAACCCATGACAATACATTTGTTTTGTTTACGTGTTTCTTTCCAAAATAAATTTTACTTTCAATTTCATCTTACGTTGTTGGAGTGAACCATTATATTTCAAGGGGTATTACAAATTATACCCAGGTTTGCGAAGCGAACGAGGTGTATTTTGTAATACCATGAGAAGCAAAAATAAATACAGTGGTACCCCAGCAAAATAGAGAGAGATATTTTTTAAACAATATGGCTTTTACAACCAAACATCTTCTCAGATTTCAAGATATGTCGAAACCATTCGTCTTGATGATCGAAGGTTCAAAATACTCTGTGGGGGTAGTCTGGAACAGCGATGCGAGGACGGAAAGCTCCACCCAGTATCATACTTTTGAAAAGTGAAAAGCACGGTGCACCAGAAATTCTCGACGGCGACCGATAATATGGTGGTGAAGCACTTTCTCTCTATGAAATACCCATCTAGTCATCTTCTGAAATGGGTACTATATCTCCAGGACTTCACCTTCGAGGTGGTCCATAAGCCTGGAAGGGAATTTCAGAACAGACTATTTCTCCAGCTAAACTGGAAAATAATGTTATTGGATANTCTCTTTCAGGTGCAGTCAAAGAGGAAACAGGGGTAAAACAGGTGCATTCAATTGGGAAGAAACCCAAGTATAAGTTGAAGAACGCCAAAAACAATGCACCAGCCCATACGCTGATTCCCGAATTTTACACATGGACTCATGAACACATGATGAGTGAGTAACTTAATGAGCCTCAATACAGATACATCATGACTAAGTTGAATAATGGGGAACATGATAATTTATATCTGTTGAATAGCCAGGGGGTACTTTTTCACAGAGCGAT